>ML323775.1:0-126119 GCA_005239505.1 Nicotiana paniculata
ATATATATATATATATATATATATATATTTATGCAATGTTTGCTTCATTACAGTCTAAAGCTCGGAGGATTTGCAGCAACTTTAGCCCAAAAAATTTTGTATCGCATTGCCTAGATTTTGCCAATTTATTATTAGGTCATCACAACTAAAATAAGGTAAGAAAATCATATTCAAGAAACTTCATATAGGCAATAAAGAAACAAAATATGACATCAGATACCGCAACAACGGATGTTTATGCTAAAACCATGTCAAACATAGAAGACCTCAAACTCGAATTAGGCACAGACACTCTAAACAAACAGGGAGCAAAAGAATTCTTAAACTTCAAAACTAATTGAAATTTTTACGTCCCAAATTTAAGCGTCTCTCATTATGCTTTTCATATTAATTCAGATTAAAACAAAGTGAAGGGGGGAACCTGGAATAACAATTTTCCTTGAATAGCAAAATGGAGCAAGTCAATTACAAACTTTGAGTCCGAAAATCGGACGAGAAAAAGAAACAGCAACGAAAATATGAGGCGACACAGAACAACGACTGGAATCCGGAATGCTTGAACTAAAAACTCCCACTGCCTCAAACGGACCTCGAACAAAACTCGAATCGACAAATGACTCAATAGAACTCCATATGTAACACCCAAAATCCAAAATATAATAAATGAAGAAGCAAAGGTGAAAGAAGAAATTGAATAACTATATCTTTTTTGTGTTTTTTTTTTTATTTTTCTTGGATTTAAACTAAACTAAAGAAAAATCCGAAAATGAAGAGAAGAAATCCTTTTTCTGAAACCCTGATTTTCTCCAAAATTTTTGTTCTAAGATTTTTACCCGAAAATTCATTCTATCCTCCTCCCTCAAAAGAATCCGAACTGGAGTATTTATCTTCAAAAATTTAAGCCCTCTGCCTTTGCTCCCAAGAAACGATTTAGAGCCATAGATCTGTTTAGATGGGCGGATTTTGACAAATGGAAGGCTAGGATCAACAAATTTTGATCCTAAGGCTCCCATTAATCTTAAATCCATCCCAAAAGAGTGAAAACATGAAAAAAAATGGGTGAGAAAATATTCTCTGACAGACGTTTGTTAGGCTACGTGGCAAGAAGAGAGAGGATAGAGCACGTGCGAGATTGGGTGAGACTCGCCTGAGTCTGGCGAGTTTGGGTTGTAACGACTGGTACGTAGAACCTGCATTATAATTAGCTATTGAGTCAAATGTTAAGTTAGTAGAAGAAAATTTATTATAATATATGATACAGTGTATTAGATAAGTGGCTAGTAGGCCAAGCCCACTAATTACTAGTTGGGAGAAAAATAGTATAATTGAGGTCTTAGTTAAACAAAATAAAAAATAAATAAAAAGGAAGTGGAATACGTTGAGAAGGGACCTTAGGTTTTGCTGCGGCTATCACTATTTGCAGAGAAGAAGGAATCAGATTTGGAGCATTCGGAAGTGGATTCGAGAGGCAAGCATATTGCGGAATAGTTTCCGGGCTAGTTTGAGGTAAGTAGTGTCTTTAAATCCCGTCCTGAGGGCATGGAACCCTAGACCTTGCATCCTTTCACGGATTTTGGAATTCAAAGATAGGAACTTTGGAAAAATATTCCTTTTTAGGCAACTATTGAGTTGCGAAACCAATTTTTAAGCCTATGCTTAAATAGTATATCTATATTTTGATATGTTTTGGGCGGTAAGACATGTTTGGGTCCTAGTGCCGATCTGTTTAACCCTTGGGGGTTGTGTTTACTATATTTTCCTTACTGGTATATTATGATTCTACACTCAGTCTTTTCCTGATAAATTGTTTTGACACTCAGAGTATTTTGATACTATTTATTGAAAAATAAAACACGGTTTTGGGTCGAGAACCCGGTATATTTATGGCCTGAAGAGAAAATTGAGAGTGTCTGACTGAGAGAGGCTGCGGGCTTATATTGTGAGGATGTTATGATATGAGTGATGTTGCGGGCCTATGTTGTGATTGATTATTTCCATGATGTGGCTTGTTATATAGATCTTGGGCTGTAGGAGCCCCTCCGGAGTCTGTACACACCTCTAGTGAGCGCAGGTACCTACTGAGTGATGATTATTGCCTGATGGGCTGATACAAAGTGATTGTGAGGATGCCTGATGGGCTGATACTGAGTGATGGTGAGGATGTCTGATGGGTTGATACTGAGTGATTGTGAGGATGTCTAATGGGCAATTGTTACGAGAAATGATTTTTTGGCCCGAGGGGCAGATTTATGATGATTTTACTGAGTTTTGAACTATGATTCACTTCGTTTTTCACACTGATTTTATTGAGAATTTTACTGAGATATACTGATATTATACGTGTTTTCAAAGGATTTCTGGAAATGTTTTTTGAACTTATGTATTTGATGAATATTTTATGGTGACTTGGTGTTTTACTGGTTTCGTGAATTGGTGTGTCTGTGATCTGTGTTCATATACTTCTGACTGTGATTAATTTTCATTACTATTGAGTTGGCGTACTCATCATTACTCCATGCACCTCTGTGTGCATATCCAGGTACTAGTTCGCAGCAGTAGCTATCTCAGTTCGTCAGCAGCGATTTACGGGATTTCGAGGTAGCTGTCCAGCGCCCACAACTTCTCCACTTCCCTTCCTTATATAATATTAGTATTTGATTCGTAGACGTTTATTTTAACATTAGAAGAGTTAGAATTATTTTCATAGATGCTCATGATCATTGACTCCAGTCTTTGGAGGTTTTGTTTAGAGTTGTTTAGACTATTATTGGGGCGCTAAGACTTAAATAAATTATTCTATGCTATATTTTCTGCTTATTATTGAATTGTGAATTATTATAATACAACGGATGGGTAGATATGTGATGTTTGGCTACCCTAGTTCCATGATAGGCGCCATCACGACCTGTTAGGATTTGGGGTCGTTACAAGTTGGTATAAGAGCTCTAGGTTACATAGGACTCAACGTTCATGAGCAGGTTCAGTAGAGTCTTGCGGATCGGTACGGAGACGTCTGTAATTATCTTCGAGAGGCTGCAGAACTCTTAGGAAATATCTCTATTTTATTGAACCCTATCGTGCCAATCTATTGATCCTTGAAATCTGAACTTATGTTGTTTCATTCTCTCACATATGGTGAGGACACGCAATACTGAACAAGGTGACCAGACACCAGCTGGACTCGTGAGGGGTCGAGGCCGCGGTCGAGGCCGTGATAGAGGTAGGGGACCAGCTTGGGCAGTAGCAGGGGCACTACCAGAGAATACCCCTATTATTCAGGATCAGGTTCCCGCCGATGGTGCTCCAGCGGGACAGGCTCAGGCACTGACAATGCCTATTGTTATTCTGGGTCTTCAGGAGACCCTGGCTCAGATATTGACGGTGTGTACCAGTTTAGATCAGGCAGTTTCTATGTCTACTACTGCCACTACAGCTCAGGCCGGGGGAGGCAATCAGACTCAAGCTGCCCGGACACCTGAGCAGATTGTACGGGGTTTTCAGGCACCGGGAGCAGCCCCAATCAGCCGGTTGCTCCAGCTCAGGATTATGTGGTCGCTGCTATGCATGAGGATTAGCAGCGCAGGTTGGAGAGATTCAGCAAACTTCAGCCTCCGACTTTCAGTGGCACAGAGGATGAGGATGCCCAAGGTTTCCTTGAGAAATGTCAGAAGATGCTTCGTACTGCGGGTATTCTGGAGACCAGCGGGGTTTCATTTGCTACTTCTCAGTTTGCTGGTGCTTCTTTTACTTGATGGGAGTCGTTTGGGAGGCGTAGGCCGGTTGGTTCAACACCTCTCACCTGGAAGCAGTTCTCCACGATCTTTTTGGAGAAGTATGTTCCTCAGTCCCACAAAGAGGAGCAGCGCAGGTAGTTTGGGCAGTTGCGCCAGGGAGAGTTATCAGTCACCCAATATGAGATGAGATTTTTGGAGTTGGATCAGCATGCTTAGGATTTAGTCCCCACTAACAGGGAGTGTATCAGGAGATTTGTGGATGGTCTCATGTATCAGCTTCAGATTTTGATGACCACGGAGAGGGTGTCTGGAGCCAGATTTGAGTAGGTTGTTAATATAGCTCGGGACATTGAGTCGGTTCGCAGGCAGGAGCGTGAGGAGAGGGAGGCTAAGAGGCCTCGGGGATCAGGTAATTTCAATAGTGCTCCTCCCAGAGGGCAATTTCAGCCTAGCAGAGGTCGACCATTTAGACCTCCACAGCCAGCTCGCCCAGCTTACAGTGGTGTATCATCGGGGTAGGGGCCTCGCAGTTCTCATCAAGGACGTTCATCTTTTAGTGCCCTTCCAGCTCAGAGCTTTGCCTGAGCATCATCTTATCAGGGTTCTTCTATGCATGGTTTGGTTGTTATCATGGTGGTAGGGGTTCTCGTTCGTTTTCATCTCCATCTTCAGGTGGTTGTTATGAGTGTGGAGAGTTCGGGAATGAGTGGAGGTTTTTCCCTCGACGTCCTAGTAGTTCATCCCAGCAGAGGGTTCAGCCCTCGGCTCCGGTGCCAGTCACTTCACCACCTACCCAGACAGCTAGGGCTGGTGGTCAGGCAGCTAGAGGCCGTCCTAGAGGGGGAGGCCGAGCAGGTGGAGGCCGGCCACGTATTTATGCACTTCCGTCTAGGCCTGATGCTATGGCATCCGATGTGGTGATTACAGGTACTATTTCGGTCTATCACACTGATGCTTTGGCTTTATTTGACCCTGGTTCCACATACTCTTATGTCTCATCCTATTTTGCTCATTTTCTGAATATGCCCTGTGAGTCCTTGGTTATGTTTGTTCATGTTTCGACTCCGGTGGGCGATACTATTATTATGGACCATGTGTATCGGTCGTGTCTTATATCTATTGGGAGTTTGGGGACCCGAGTGGACTTAATGTTACTAAGTATGGTCGATTTTGATGTAATTCTGAGCATGGATTGGTTATCCCCATGTCATGCTATTCTTGATTGTCATGCTAAGACCGTGACCCTAGCTATGCCCGGAGTTCCGAGAGTTGAGTAGAGAGGGTCTATAGAGCACGTGCCTAGCAGTCTGATTTCTTATTTGAAATCCCGGCGTATGGTGGGGAAAGGATGTGAATCTTATCTCGCGTTTGTGAGGAATGTTAGTAGTGAGACTCCTTCTATTGACTCTGTTTCTGTAGTCCGTGATTTTTCGGACGTATTTCCCGTAGACCTGCCAGGCATGCCACCTGACAGAGACATTGACTTCGGTATTGACCTGGTGCTAGAAACTCAGCCTATTTCTATTCAACCTTACCGCATGGCACCAACAGAGTTGAAAGAATTGAAGAAGCAACTTCAGGAACTCTTATATAAGGGGTTCATTCGACCTAGTATGTCGCCTTGGGGTGTGCCGGTGTTGTTTGTGAAAAATAAAGATGGTTCGATGCGCATGTGTATTGATTATAGATAGTTGAATAAGGTTACAGTAAAGAACCGGTATCCTTTGCCTCGTATTGATGACTTATTTGATCAGCTTCAGGGAGCTAAGGTGTTCTCTAAGATCGACTTGAGGTCGGGGTATCATCAGTTGAAGATTCAAGATTCTGACATTCTGAAGACGACTTTCAGGACCAGATATGGTCATTATTAACTCTTGGTTATGTCATTTAGACTAACCAATGCCCCAGCAGCGTTCATGCAATTGATGAACAGCGTGTTTCAGCCCTACCTTGACACTTTCGTCATTGTGTTCATTGATGACATCTTGGTGTATTCTCGTAGCCAGGATGAACATGCTCAACACTTGAGGATTGTGTTACAGAGGTTGGAGGAGGAGAAGCTTTATGCAAAATTCTCCAAGTGTGAGTTTTGTCTTGGTTCAGTAGCTTTTTGGGGGCATGTGGTGTCTAGTGAGGGTATTCAGGTTGATTCGAAGAAGATTGAGGCGGTGCAGAGTTGGCCCAGACTGTCTTCAGCCACAGAGATTCGGAGTTTCCTCGGTTTGGCGGGTTATTACCGTCACTTTGTGGAAGGATTCTCTTCTATTGCTTCACCTCTAACCAGATTGACACAGAAGGGTGTTCTATTCAGGTGGTCCGAGGAGTGTGAGGAGAGCTTTCAGAAGCTCAAGTCAGCATTGACTAAAGCTCCGGTGTTGGTTCTGCCTACTGGCTCGGGTTCTTGTACGGTTTATTGTGATGCTTATAGAGTTGGTTTTGGAGAGGTATTGATGCAGGACGGTAGGGTGATTGCCTATGTGTCTAGACAGTTGAAGGCGCACGAGAAGAATTATCCAATGCACGATCTTGATTTAGCTGCCATTGTTCATGCCTTAAAGATTTGGCGGCGTTATTTGTATGGAGTGCAGTGTGAGATTTACACCGACCATCGTAGCTTGCAGTATCTGCTGAGGCAGAAGGACTTGAATTTGCGTAAGAGGAGATGGTTGGAGCTTCTGAAGGACTAGGACTTGACTATTTTGTATCATCCGGGGAAGGCCAATGTGGTGGACGATGCCTTGAGTCGTAGAGCCGAGAGTTTGGGGAGTCTAGCTTACCTTTTAGCAGTAGAGCGACATTTAGCCCTTGATGTTCAGTCTTTAGCGGGTCAGTTAGTGAGATTGGATTTTTCAGACCCTCCACGGGTGTTAGCTAGCATGGCTTCCCGGTCTTCTCTCTATGATCAGATTAGAGCTCGGCAGTATGATGACCCACACTTAGTAGTTCTTCAGGATAGAGTCCGTAGAGATGATGCCAAGGATGTGACTATTGGTGATGACGGAGTTATGAGGATGTAGGGATGTATTTGTGTGCCCAATGTAGATGGTCTTCGAGAGTTGATATTAGCAGAGGCTCACAGCTCGCGGTATTCCATTCATCCTGGTGCCGCGAAGATGTATCAGGATCTGAGACAGCAGTATTGGTGGAGGCGGATGAAGAGAGATATTGTCGAATATGTAGCACGGTGTCTCAACTATCAGCAAGTCAAGTATGAGCACCAGAGACCAGGTAGATTACTTCAGAGGTTAGATATTCCAGAGTGGAAATGGGAGCGTATTACTATAGACTTTGTAGTTGGACTTCTACGGACTTCGAAGGGTTTTGATGCTATTTGGGTCATTGTGGATAGATTTACCAATTCCGCTCACTTTATTCCTATCAGTACCTCTTATAATTCAGAGCGGTTAGCTGGTATTTACATTAAGGAGATTGTCCGATTGCATGGAGTTTCGATTTCTATTATTTCTGAAAGAGGTACTCAGTTCACATCTCAGTTTTGGAGGGCCGTACAGAGAGGTATGGGTACTGATGTAGAATTGAGCACTGCAGTTCATCCTCAGACCGACGGGCAGTCGGAACGAACTATTCAAATTTTGGAGGATATGCTATGGGCTTGTGTGATTGATTTTGGTGGTTCGTGGGATCAGTTTCTGCCACTAGCGGAGTTTGCATATAATAACAGCTACCAATCCAGTATTCAGATGGCCCCGTACGAGGCTTTATATGGTAGGAGGTGTAGATCTCCGGTTGGTTGGTTCGAGCCTGGCGAGGCTAAGTTATTGGGTACACATTTGATTCAGGATGCGTTGGAGAAGGTGAAGTTGATTCAGGAGCGACTTCGCACGGCACAGTCTCGATAGAAGAGTTACGCGGACCGGAAGGTTCGGGATGTGTATTTTATAGAGGGTGACAAGGTATTGATGAAGGTATCACCCATGAAGGGTTTTATGAGGTTCGGAAAGAGGGGAAAACTGAGTCCATGATTTATTGGTCCCTTTGAGGTGCTTCAGAAGGTTGGAGAAGTGGCTTATAGACTTGCATTGCCACCCAGCCTATCGAGTGTTAATCCGGTGTTTCATTTGTCGATGCTCAAAAAATATGTTGGTGACCCGTCTCATGTGTAAGACTTCACCACAGTTCAGCTCGAGGGTGATATTTCATATGCGGTAGAGCCAGTAGCAATTTTGGATCGTCAGGCCAGAAAGTTGAGGTCCAAGAATATAGCTTTAGTGAAAGTACAATGGAGTTGTCAGCCAGTGGAGGAGGCTACTTGGGAGACCGAGCGGGAGATGCAGAGCAAATATCCTCACTTGTTTGAAACTCCAGGTATGTTTCTAGACCCGTTCGAGGATGAATGTCTGTTTAAGAGGGGAAGAATGTAACGAGCCGGTCAGTCGTTACGTAGAACCTGCATTATAATTAGCTATTGAGTCAAATGTTAAGTTAGTAAAAGAAAATTTATTATAATATATGATACAGTGTATTAGATAAGTGTCTAGTGGGACAAGCCCACTAATTACTAGTTGGGACAAAAATAGTATAATTGGGGTCTTAGTTAAACAAAATAAAAAAAATAAAAAGGAAGTGGAATACGTTGAGAAGGGACCTTAGGTTTGCGGCGGCTATCACTGTTTGCAGAGAAGAAAGAATCAGATTTGGAGCATTCAGAAGTGGATTCGAGAGGCAAGCATATTGCGGAATAGTTTCCGGGCTAGTTTGAGGTAAGTAATGTCTTTAAATCCTGTCCTGAGGGTATGAAACCCCGGACCTTGCATCCTTTCACGGATTTTGGAATGCAAAGATTGGAACTTTGGAAAAATATTCCTTTTAGGCAACTATTGAGTTGCGAAACCAATTTTTAAGCCTATGCTTAAATAGTATATCTATATTTTGATATGTTTTGGGCGGTAAGCCATGTTTGGGGCCTAGTACCGATCTGTTTACCCCTTGGGGGTTGTGTTTACTATATTTTCCTTACTGATATGTTATGATTTTACACTCAGTCTTTTTCTGATAAATTGTTTTGACACTCAGAGTATTTTGATACTATTTATTGAAAAATGAAACACGGTTTTGGGTCGAAAACCCGGTATATTTATGGCCTGAAGGGAAAATTGAGAGTGTCTGACTGAGTGAGGCTGCAAGCCTACATTGTGAGGATGTTATGATATGCGTGACGTTGCGGGCCTATGATGTGAGTGATTATTGCCATGATGTGGCTTGTTATATAGCGATTGGGCTGTAGGAGCCCCTCCGGAGTCTGTACACACCCCAAGTAAGCGCAGGTACCTACTGAGTGATGATTATTTCCTGATGGGCTGATACAGAGTGATTGTGAGGACGCCTGATGGGCTGATACTGAGTGATGGTGAGGATGCCTGATGGGTTGATACTGAGTGATTGTGAGGATGTCTAATGGGCAATTGTTACGAGAAATGATTTTTTGGCCCGAGGGGCAGATTTATGATGATTTTACTGAGTTTTGAACTATGATTCACTTCGTTTTTCACACTGATTTTATTGAGAATTTTACTGAGATATACTGATATTATACGTGTTTTCAAAGGATTTCTGGAAATGTTTTTTGAACTTATGTATTTGATGAATATTTTATGGTGACTTGGTGTTTTACTGGTTTCGTGAATTGGTATATCTGTGTTGTGTGTTCATATACTTCAGACTGTGATTTATTTTCATTACTACTGATTTGGCGTACTCATCATTACTCCCTGCACCTCTGTGTCCAGATCCAGGTACTAGTTCGCAGCAGTAGCTGTCTCAGTTTGTCAGCAGCGGTTTACGAAATTTCGAGGTAGCGGTCCAGCGTCCACAGCTTCTCCACTTTCCTTCCTTATATAGTATTAGTATTTTATTCGTAGACATTTATTTTAACATTAGCAGAGTTATAATTATTTTTATAGATGCTCATGATCATTGACTCTAGTCTTGAGAGGTTTTGTTTAGAGTTGTTTAGACTATTATTGGGGCGTTAAGACTTAAATAAATTATTCTATGCTATGTTTGCTGCTTATTATTGAATTGTGAATTATTATAATACAACAGATGGGTAGTTATTTGATGGTTGGCTAGCCTAGTTCCACGATTGTGCCATCACGACCTGTTAGGATTTAGGGTCGTGACATGGGCGTAGGTGCAGCGGCAGTCAAGGAATTGGGGGAGGTGGATAGTCTCTAGGGTTAATGGGATTAGGGTTTGTGGGGGGTTAAGTTTATATATGCTGGGGTTGGGGAATGTGGGCCGTTGGATGAGGAAGGATGAAAGGCTAAGATCTAAAAGGAGTTGGGGCGGGTCGGTCCCGATTTTGGATAGTGGGGACTAGGCTGGTCCGGATTTGGTGTGAACTGGGCCACCAAGCTTGGCCCAGTTCGATTTTGACTAGCAACCCCAACTCTTTTCTCTTCTTTATTTTTCATTTTTAATCACTAAACAACTAATATAACCCTTGGAACTTAAATTGTAAAATTAGCCCTTTACACTACTTTATTTTTCAATTATTTAATTAAGCTAAGATTAATTAACCAAAATAACCAATGTATTACTGTCTTTTTTCTTTTCTTTTTGGATTCAATTAACTTGAAATTAGATCTAAAAAATGTGAAGAGTAAAAATATAAAATATTTTTGCTATTTTCATGATTAGTAATGCTACTAATTATGCAAAAAATAAAGAAAATTCCTAAAATTCTGAAAAAGGCAACTAAAACTATTTTATGGTATTTTTAGGAGTATTTTAGACATGGACAAAAATTACGTGCTCACACCTGGCGGGTTGGACATGACCTTCTTCTCCGTTCTTAACTTGTTGGTTTTCCCTTTTCTCCATCTGACTCGAGTTCCTTGGTAGCCAGCTAGCCAACTGTATTGGGGCTAGATTTTGCTTTACCCCTGAAGCTGGAGTGATTTGCCTCATCGATTTGTCAGATTTTGATTTGCATCATGGATATGTAACTTTTGTATGGTTGGGGTATAGACTTGAGGGGCTCTCCGTTTACGGCGAGCCATGGTGGTGGTGTACGTTAGCAGACCTTGCTTAACATACACCTGTGGACTTTCTCTCTCCTCTCTCTATACTTAGACTGTTTATATTGCATAAGAATTAAGATAATACTATTACAATATTTAGTTGAGGTATAGAAATAATTAGTTCCTAACATATAATTCTGCATAAAATATTATACAATATTGGGTTGATGGTACTAAATTATACTCACATTAGATTATGTGGAAATTTAATTATGTATTTTTTTATGCAAATAAAATGTGAATAAGAATGAATATACTGCTGGTGTGGGAATTAAATTATTTAAAGGCAGAAATATTCTTTTAGAATAATTATGTATATATAATGTTGTCTTAATTACTGTACAATTATACTTTCATTAATATTCATCGCAATCCCATCAGTATTAATCGTGTAATATCACTAATCCTTGCATAACTTACTTCTAAATCAATTTACCCGTTAGTTAATTACATAAAGAAGAGAGGAAAATAAGCAAATTGTTCTACAGTTGGAATGTTATCAGTGCAAGCGGTGAAAGATTTTTACATGACAGAGTGGACTTTCAAGCTTATTTACGAGGCAATGGAGCAAACTTAAGTTGCCTAATTATGTGAATAAATCAATATCACCTTCACGTTTGTTTAAGAAAGTCAAATGTCGTTTAATAATTAAAGGAAAAGACAAAAAGGTTTTGATGCAAGAAAGTGCTTTCAAACATCCAATTTTGGATTTTCTTTTCTGTTTTGCCTTTCAGAAACAACTTTTCGTACACTTCGTATTATGTGTGTGAAAGTAGTAAATGAAAACAAAAATTTCAATAACAATATTGCTATAATATTCTTTGTAAGCAGATACACGGTTGGCTTGAGTCGTGCTAGACACTATTCTAAGAAACTATTTCAGCAGTATGAATTGTCTCTCAAGAATTAAACAAGTCTATCTCTATTTAACATGATATAGGAATCATCAAAATTAAATTACAAAACCAGCTAGTTAAAAGATGGAAACAAAAAAAAATTGAACTATAAACTTTGAGAAGAAAAATAATAATAAAGGAAAGCTGATGAAAAAATAGAAATAAGAAGGAAAGAAGTAGAAGGATTTCTTTGTCTTGCTAATAATGATTTTCTAGTCTAGTTGAGAGCCTATTTATAGGCACATGTGCATAGATCCATATGCTAAGAGAAAAGAACGTGAAAAATACAATTGCTACTTTTCAAAAGGTTCTTGCCATTTGTCTCATAGCTTCTAGAAGGGTTGCCACATGATTTTGTTTAAGACATTTGTCAACAAAGGGCTTTAAAATATTGTCACAGTCCCTCACTATTTTAAAGACCTTCAAAAATAAACTTGTTGGATTTGTATGGTTCGAATGCAATAGGTTTGGTGTTTTTTGGACTTTAAACCAAACTTAGACCGAAAAAATTTAACTCACAAAATTACTGGTGAAATATAATATTTTTATGAACCAATAATTCTTATTGTAAGTCAGAGAATTTATCAATCACATTTTCACTGTCACGATTTTGCTGTTCAACACAGTTTTGCGCTACTAAGCCATGCACTTGCTTGGTTATTCATGAGAGCTTTAGATACTAGGCCAAAACTCATAGGGGCAGCCCCACTCCACTCTCATATAGCTGAATTCATCAAGTGTATATTGCTTTTAAATACACCATACATAAGGAATATGAATTCACTAAGAGATATAACTCAACCTCTCAATTAGTAATAGTCAAGCATTCTCTTTTAGTGTTTCAACGTCAATATCAACTTGTTATTACCCATATGAACTTACTTCATGAGATCTCCAATCGCTTAAGTTGGATTACCATCTCTATTGGCAACATGTTGCCTTAACCCCGTCTCTTTTGAGGTTTGAAGAATTAATTTTCTTCCCACATGTTTAGTCAGAGGATCAACCAAATTTATCTCTGACTTCACATGGTCAATGGAAATTATTCCATCCCTTAACAACTATTTTATGACATCATGTCTCAATTTCATGCGTCTACTTTTATAATTATAAGATTTATTCTTTGCAATAGCTATTGCCGCTTGACAATCACAATTCATAGACACGTGAGAAAATACATCCTTTATTAAAGGGATATTAGCTAAGAAGTTTCTTAGCTACTCAGCCTCAGAACCAGCTAACTCCAGAGCTGCAAACTCTAATTCCATAGTCGATCTAGCAATGATCGTCTGTTTCACTGATTTTCACGATATTGCACCACCATCAAGGGAGAATACATAATCACTAATGGATTTTGTTTCATCTGAACCAGAGATCCAGTTTGCATCACTGTACCCTTCTAAACTAGAAGAAAATCCACTATATAGGATACTATAATTCATGGTTCCTCTCAAATAATTTCATTAGTCTATATACTGCAAACCAATGCTCTTTATTGGGATTATGAGTATGTCTAGTTAGCCTACACAACATAGGCAATATCACGCCTTGCAAAATTCATTAAATGCATCTGACTCCCAATAATCTGTGCATATTTAGACCGAGCAACTGGATCACCATTAATCTTTTTCAACTGAGAGCTAGCATCAAAAGGAGTGCTCACAGATGTGACATTAAAATATTCAAACTTCTTAAGAAGTCTCTCAACATAATGTTATTGTGAAAACATTATCCCATCTTCACTTTATAACTTTAACTTCCAATATTGTATTTACTTCACCCAGATCTTTCATATAAAAATTAGCAGACAAAAATAATTTAGTACTTTGCACAATATTAAAATTTGTACCAAATAAAAGCATGTCATCAATATATAGACATACTATCACAAAATCAGTGTATACCACTTTAGTATAATTACATTTATCCACCTCAACTAAAGAAAACACGTCTCTCAGTAAGACTTGTTCAAATTTTTCATACCACTGCTTATGAGCTTGTTTGGCCATAAAGAGATGTAATTAGTTTACAAACTTTGTTTTCTTGTCCAGGAATGACACAGCCTACAAGTTGAACCATATACATTTCTTTTTCTAAATCACCATTTAGAAAAGTTATTTTCACATCCATTCGATGGATACAAGCTTACGGATTGAATCTAAGGCAATTAGAACTCGAATATAAGAAATTCTAGTCACTGACGCAAATGTATCAAAATAATCTATATTTTATTTTTGAGAAAAATCTTTTGCTACTAACCGAGATTTATATTTATCTAAAGATCTATTAGGATTAAATTTTCTTTTGAAAATCCATTTACAACCAATAAGTTTTGCACCAGGAGCTAAATCTATTAAAATCCATATTTTATTTTTCAAAATAGAATCAATTTCAACTTTTATTGCCTCTTCCCAATAATTAGCTTCTGAAGAAGATATAGCTTCAAAATAATTTGATGGTTCATTATTGACAAGAAAAGTCTGAAAATTATTTCCATAAGAAAAATATTCTTTCCTAGGCCTTTTGTTCCTTCTCAGCTCCTCATTAGAGGTAATTTTATTATTTATTTCAACAGATGTATGAGAAATTTTATCAGACAGTGGATAAATATATTCAAAGAACTCAGCATTCTTTGTCTCAATTATAGTATTGCAATCAAGCACATCACTTTTTTAAAATAAGAAATCTATAAGCAACACTATGTTCAACATATCCAATAAGTATGCAATCAGCAGTTTTAGAACCTATTTTTCTCTTTTTAGGTTCACGCAAAAGAACTTTAGCAAGTCACCTCCACACTTTTAAATATTTCAAGTTATGTTTATAACCCTTCCACAATTCATAAGGATTTTTGCCAGTTCTTCTATGTGGTATTCTATTTTGTAAGTGATATGCAAATAATATAGCTTCACCTCACAAATTATCAGGTGCATTAGAACTAACTAGCATAGAGTTCATCATCTCTTTCTATGTGGCTCTGGTGAATAAGGTGGAGTGACTTCATGAATAATTTCATTCTTTTCACAAAAATCATTTAAAGAAAAATATTCTCCACCTCTATCAGATCTAATTCTCTTGATTCTTCCACTAAGTTGATTTTCCACCTCAACTTTATAAGAAATAAAAGCATTAAAGGCATCATCTATATTAGCAAATACAACTTAGTAAATCTAAACAAATCATCAAGAAAAGTCACATAATATCTTTTACCACCTCTAGTCATAGTCTTCTCTAAATCACCTAAATCAATGTGAATCAAGGATAATAATTCAGTTTCTCTATTTATAGAAAAATAACTCTTTCTGGTACTTTTAGCTTCATCACATATTTCACACTTGTTTATATTGTTTGAGTCTAAACCAGATATTAAGCCTAGTAACTGCATTTTTCTTATATATGCGATATTAATATGTCTTAGTCTAACATGCCATAAAGGAATAAACTCAACCATATAAGCAGAAGAAAATACATTTCCATCAGCTGGAGTTTGCTGAACCTCTCCAACCTACGCTGCTCAACATCAGCTAAAGCTGGGACCACATAATCCTGGGCTGGGGCAACCAGCTGAACTGGAACTGTCCTAGGTGTCGGAAGCCCCTGGTTAACTTGCTCAGGTGTCCGGGCAGCTGGAGTCTGAGTTCCTCCCCCGGCTTGAGAAGTGGCAACAGTAGACACGACGACGGCATGTGCCAGGCTGGTGCACACCGTCAAAATCTGGGCTAGGGTCTCCTGAAGACCTGGAATCAAAATGGGCACTGCTGGTGCCTGATCATAAGTAGTGGGAGGTTCCACAGGTACTGCCCCGGCTGCTAAGCGGGCTGCACCCTTTCCTCTGCCATGGCCTCGATCTCGGCCTCGACCCCCAGCTGGTCCTGCTGGTGTATGATTACCATGATCGGTAGCACGAGTCCTTCCCATCTGTGAGAGAATGAAAACAACAGAAGTTTAGTTTGAGAATTCAACAGAGTCGCACGATAGAATTCAAAGATGTGGGACTTTCCTAAGGGTTCTGTAGCCTCTCGAAGATAAGTACAGACGTCTTCGTACCGATCTGCAAGACTCTACTAAACCTGCTCATGACTGGTGAGACCTATTTAACCTAGCGCTCTGATACCATCTTGTCACGACCCAATTTCGGAGTCGTGATGGCGCCTGTTGTGGAACCAGGAAAGCCTCCCTTTTATAACAAAGCTAAATTCAATTTCTAATAAAAATGCGATTTTTAAACGAATTTATTAATAATACTAAGAATCTAAAGTTTAAAACAATATTTGAAGAAACTAAATTTAAAACCTCCAACCCCGGATCCGGTGTCACTCAGTCATGAGCCATTATAACATAAAGCAAAAGAAAAGGATTAATGGACAACATTGTCTCAAAATAAAGAATAACGGGTAGAACAGGAAAGATAAGGCGAGGTCGCGATAGCCAGCTGCTACCTCGACAACTCCAATAGAAATGCTAACCGCTGCTCAATATCCGCTACCGGGTCCTGGTGTACCTGGATCTGCACACAAGGTGCAGGGGGTAATGTGAGTACACCAACTCAGAAGTAGCGAACCCAAACTATGGGCTAAGAAGTAGTGATGGAGAAAACATCAATTATGTTACAATAAAATATTATACATAATTTAGACATGCTAATAGTTTATCGGGATGAGAAAAGATGCCAAGTATGCCAGTATACTCTACATGCTATCATAAAATATATGTATGAAACCAGTATGGATATGCACATAGTGCTTACAGCTCTCCCACAGAAGTCCACTCAGCACTATATGGCTCTCAGGCCCAGGGAAGTTCCATCCTGGAATATGCATAAACACCGGTGACTGTAGTCACTCCGTACTGAGGAAGAAGGCCAGTCCAGCCCCCACGGAGAAGATCCATCTTTGGAATACAATACTCGGACAAATTTCCATATCCAGGGAAGATCCATCCCTCTCATAACATCATATTTGGACAAGATCCATGCCCAGGGAAGATCCATCCCTCACATAACATCCACTTCGGACAAAATCCATGCCCAGGGAAGATCCATCCCTCACATCAATGCGCTCACTGGGGGTGTAAAGACTCCAGAGGGGCCCTATTGGCCCAAACGCCACATCAAGCCAACAAAGGCATGATTTAAATATCACTACAGTGTGCAGTCCATTCTCATAACTATCTCAATAATAGGCTCTCGGCCTCACTCAATCATTACTCTTCAGTCTCACTCACATGGATCACAAATGCCTCCATCAGCTCGAAACAATGATAAGTATGCGTGTAATTAACAATATTGAGACTGAGATATGAAATGATATGCTATAACAGGACTGAGTATATGACATCAAATAATCACCACATGAGACAGCAATATACAACCACTCGGGTATCAGCATTTCCGGCGTGAAGCCTAGCATTTATACTTAACATGATTTCTAACATGTTCACGATTACCACATTAATGGAAGCAAAGTTATCATCATGGAATAATCACTAAGCGGTGCCATGGGATAAGTCAGGCCACAATTACTCGGTGCACGTCTGCACGCCCGTCACTTGGCATGTGCTTCACCTCAACAGTAGTCATAAATCATTTAGCTCGGGGTTTCGAACCCTCATAACCAAGTTTGGAAACGTTACTTACCTCAAACTCGGCTAAAATACTATTCTGCAGTGCCTTTGCCTCTAAATTCGACCTCTGAGTGCTCCAAATGTACCAAGTTCAGATTTTTATCATCAATTTATGCTTAAGGAATAAATTCTAATCGAAAAATATCAAATTTAGTCCAAAACCCGAATTGAGTCAAAACCCGACCCCACATCCCGAAACTCAGAAATTATTATACCAAGCTTTTCTTCATCATCTCACGAGTCCGTACATATAAAGAATACTAAAATCGGAGTTTGTTTGATCCCTCAAATAAATCCCTAAAGGTTTCATAATCTCAAGCCCTAAACCTCCTCTTTCTACTGATTTTTGTTAATTTAACACTGATATTATGTTCTATAATCATCCATAAATGAGTTTTAATGGTCAAAACACTTACCTCTATGAAGAACACTGATTTTCCTCTTCAAAAATCGCCTCAAGAGCTTCTTCCCGTTCAAAGATGGTGTTAAAAGGTTTAATGGTCGCAGAGGGTTTCAATTTATACTTTCTGCCCAGGGGTTCCGCACCTGCGGCCCATGTCTCGCACATGCGGGATCGCACCAACGGTCAAAACAACCGCACCTGCGACTTTTCATCAAACGATCTAACTCCGCACCTGCGATCGACCTACCGCACCTGCGGCCTCGCAGGTGCGGCAACTAACTCGCACCTGCGGAATCTTCTCACCCAGCCAATCTTCCGAACCTGCAGTGCCACGTCCGCTCCTATGGAATCGCACCTGCGGCTCCCCATCTGCAGGTGTGAAAACACCAGCACCAACAACTTCAGCAACATCAATTATGCTCCATACTCCCCGTTAACCACCTGAAACCATCCCGAGCCCCTTGGGACCCCAACCAAATATACCAACACCTCATATATGATCATTCAAACTTATTTGCACTCCCGAAACACTAAAAGTAACATCGAAACACCAAAATCACATCAAATTCAAGCCTAAGAACTTTGAAATTTATAAAATCCTCCAATGATGCCGAGTCGTTACAAAAATGCTTCTAGATTTGCACAAATATGTCGAGTAGCCCCAGAGTGTACCACCCATTCTTTTGCACGTGCGACAATGTTTACTTGAGAAATGAGAGCTGCAATAATATCACCTCCTTCAGCTAAGTTAGCCTTAGGAGTATGAGTTTTTCCTTTGTCATTTCCTGCTCTGTACTTGCACTGTGAAGCATGATGGCCCGGTTTTCCACAAACAAAACAAGAGCCTTTTTTTCTTTTAAGGTTAGGATTTTTAGGGTTATAACTTTGAGACTTATTCTCGTACCTTTTGCGGTTGTTGTTGCTGCTTTGCACTAAATTTTCTTTAAGAGCTGGCATCCTAGCTTTGGCAGATTCTATTTTGTTGGAATCTTCAATTATGTTGTAGGTCACAATTTCCTCAATGGTGAAATATTTCTATTTGTGCTTTAAGTTATTTTTGTAGTCCCATGATGAGTCAGGAAGCTTCTCAATCAGTACTCCAGCAGTAAACTTTTCTGGTAATGACAACCCCTAAGCCTTCAAGTCTTATAGCAATTTTTTATATTTGTTGATTTGCACGTTCATTTGTTTATCATCTCTCATCTACACTGGTAAAATTTTCCTACTATAATTTTTTGTTTTGTTGCATCTTCAACAGTGAATTTTTTAATTAAGTCTTCTCAGATAGCTTTTGCTTCCTTATAACTGCAATACACGTCAAACAATTCATTAGAAATAGTTTTCAATAAGGTATGGCGGCATACCTTGTTGGCATGTTGCCATGATTTTACTATTTTATTACCAACGTCTGCACTAGGTTGTGGATGCAACAGTACATGTAAAACACCATGGACATCAAGCAGTGAGAAAATACAATCTTTCTAATGCTTGAGATTTTCATTGGCAAAAATTTCAATATTTGACACATCTGGAAATGGCCTGGTATATGGAAGTACAACTGGGGATGGAACAGCGGAGGTAGCGCCTATATTTGTAGTACCAGTAGCATTTTCAACATCATTGTTGTTTGCCATAGTTTCTTAGATTGTAGTAAATGAGAGAATTTTTTTTAATAATAACACCGCTATAATATTCTTGGTAAGCGGATACATGGATTGACTTGAGGCGTTCTAGGTACTATCCTAAGAAACTATTTCAACAGTATGAAATATCTCCCCAGGATGAAACAATTCTACCTCTATTTAAGAGGATACAGGAATCAACAAAATTAAATTACAAACTCAGCTAGTTAAAAGAGGGAAACAAAAGAAATTAAACTACTAAACTTTGAGAAGGAAAAAAAACAATAAAGGAATGTTGATGAAGTCCAAAATTAGAAGGAACGAAGTAGAGGCATTTCTTTGTCTACTAAACCTTGAGAAGAAAAAAACAATAAAGGAAAACTGGTGAAGACCGAAATTAGATTGAGATTATGTAAAGCACTCAACCATACACATATATGGCTTGAAACAGATTCACTCCTTATGAAGAACATAGTCGAAGGAAAATGGAAGCCACCCTGGTCTATTACTGATTTTGCTGAAGAGATTGGCATTTTGGTGAATGATGTAGAAATTCAGGTTTCACACATATTTAGAGAAGGCAATAAATTGGCAGATTACTTAGCTAACCATGCGCTTGATTGTGGGGACATAGAATGCTTTGAATTTGGGGATCTAGAACCTCAAGGAAGGAGGATAGTGAATGAGGACAAGTTGCAATGCCCACACATAAGAGTAAGAACTGTAAGGAGTTAGGAGGAGATAAAGCAACATCTGATCAGGGAGTGGATGGTTTCAATGGCCTGAAGCTTCAGGTCCTAAACTGTAGGAAGGAGAGCATGGGGATCAAGTTTATTTCTAATCTGTTTTCCTTTTTTGCAGGAACAAAAACTGAAGTATTGCTCTATTTCGAAAGGGATCTCCTTATGGTGGTATTAATGCTTGGCATTCATTCCATNNNAGAGACACCCTGGAAAAAAAAATTCACAGTGGCTGCTACACAGGACAAGAACTGGAGCCTCAAAATGCTCAGATCCTTGATGACAACAGTATGCATATATGGTTCAGGAACTGGGAGATACCTTTGGTCCTGTTGTACAAATCCGTTGGGAGGAGTACAAGATGACCATTTTTTATCTAACATAAGTTTCTTTTTTGCAGGAGACATTACTGTAAACATGCCCTACTCTAAGCCATACTCACATTTGGTGGTATTAGTACTTAGTACTCATTCCAATGTGAGGAAAGCTAGAGTAGGCACAAGCATGATTTGAAGATCATATAGGATAATGCAGGGTCACTGAGGTTATAAGCAAACACATGGACAATTCTTCACAGAATGGTCAGTGTTGGTTACAGAGAGAGCCAACACCAAGCAGTCCTGCATATATTTTGACAACTATGAAGTTGATTGAGAAAGGCCAAGGACCAGAGCTGGGAACTCCTATGGAACTAGACTAAAAAATGAAAAAACAACACATGCGAGCAGTGTTCAGTACACGAGCAGTCGACTATTAAGTTGGCATCAAATACTGGAATTATGTGAGCTAATTTGGGAGGTTTTTATAATGCAACAAGACTATGTAGCACAACCTCTATGGACTGGTTTATACAGTTTAATAGAGCAGGTGAGAGGAAGATTTCGTGCAAGCAACGAGGTCGGACAGTGCAAAAGAGAAGCAAGCAGTTGATTGCCACAAATGGGATCGAAGTACATACTGGATCAATATGACTTATACACTGGATCTTAACACATGGATCGAGCAGCATACTTTGAGTTATTATCATGCCAACAAGGTTTACAGATTATCTTATCTAGTTTTTATACAAATTTTAGATGCTAGTTCATAGTAGTAGTATTTCAAGTTGTAATATCAAGTTTGGGAAGATCGAGCCCAAAGTTGATAATAGGATCTATGTAGTAGGCATAAGTTATGGTTTTGCACAGTGCAAGACGACATGCTACCTTGTTTTATTTTTCTATATATAAATAAAAACTAGCCCTAGGCACTGCCTAGTGGATTGCTTAAAAAAAGAAGGAAAGAAGTAGAAGAATTTCTTTGTCTTGCTAATGATGATTTTCTTGACTAATTGGGAGACTATTTATAGACACATGTGCATGGATCCGTGTGCTAAGAGGAAAGAACGTGGCAAGTGCAATTACCACTTTTACAAAGCTTCTTGCCATTTATCTCATAGCTTCTAGAAGGACTGCCACGTGGTTTTGTTTAAGACATTTGTCAACAAAAAGCTTTAAAATATTTCCACAAAAATAACCTTAAATGAATGATATTTGAAAGTACCCAAAACATCAGTGAATGATTATTACTAGTGGTATCCATAATCACTACGTCAATTCCAAGAAAAATCATTACTATTATTGATATCTTTAATCAATTACAGAGTGGATAGCTGATATATTTCTCAAATCTTGATTGAATGATGCCACATTCTTACTGCTATTTAAATGTACTTATACACTTAATTTTAATATAATTATTATTAGTTATGTATATTTTTTATTGTATTGATTTACAAAAATGTGAGATACCTTTATAGGTCAGCATGCCTGGTAAAGTGGACAACAATGATATACATTGACAAAGTAATAATTCTAAATTAATTGATGAAATTCATATTTTATTTCAGCAAAAGTCTATCATTGGTGGGTGTTGGAGTTTAGGCAGGATCCCCAACTCATATATCATCAAAGGGAACTAGTACAATGAAGGAGAATATAAACCTTAGCCTCCAGCATATGACTAAGAATGATATAGCTTATTCTTATATATACTTGACTTAGATATAACTGCCTAATTTGGGAGATATTCTCCATTACAATATGGCAATTATGAGCTTTACTCAAGGTTGTTATTGTGATGACCCAAAAGATCATCATATAAATTAAGACTCCGTTCCAGGCTCATTATCCATAAAAAGATTAACTTTCATTACCTTGATTTACGTGCGCAGTCCAAGCGTGAAATCAAAAAAATTTTATGTGAAAATATGAGAAATAGAAAATTTTGGAATTTAAAACTTGGTTTTAGTTGACTTTGTTCAACATTTTTAGTAAGTGGACCTGGATCTGTGTTCCGACGATCTGGGGAGGTCCGCAGTAAAACGTGGGACTTGGGTGTATGCCCGAAATTGAATTCCGAGGTCCCTAACTTTAGAAATCAATTTTTAAAAGAAAATTATTGTGCTGGATTTTTAATGAAATGAAGAAATGAATTTATATTTGAAATCATTGGTATCACGCCCGTATTTTGGTTCCGAATCCCGGTACAGGTTTGTTATGATGTTTAAGCCTTATCTGTGAAATTTGGTGAGAATCGGAATTTATTTGACGTGATTCGGACGTCCGGTTGAAAAATAGTGAAAGTTGAGTGTTCTTTAGAAAAATGATGAGTTTTGAGGTTAAATCCATAGTTTTAAATGTTATGTTCATTATTTGATCGCACGAGCAAGTCCGTATGATGTTTTTAGACTTGCGTGCATGTTTGGTTTAGAGCACCGATGGCTCGGGTGAGTTTCGGGTAGGCTTCGGGATTTTTTAAACTTGTAAAATCTGATGGTGCATCAGTTCTAGTGTGCCCGCACCTGCGAACCTTGAGCCGCAGGTGCAAGAGGAAGGCCGCAGGTGCGACCAAGGCCAGCTTCCCCTCTTTTCGCAGATTCAGACTTCATGCGCAGAAGCGGACGATTGTCCGCAGGTGCGGCCCCAGTGGCCATTTCCCTTTTCCGCAGAAGCGGAAGAACTTCCGCACATGCGCTTTCCAAGCATCGCAGGTGCGAGGGTCGGGTAGTGAGTTCATATTAATTGGAACTCCAGCCTTTTTCTTCTTAGTTTTCACAAGGGTAGAAGACCTAGGGCGATTTTCTCAAGAATTTTTCTTCCAAAATCATAGGTAAGTGTTCATTAACTCTTTTCTTCCAATTACCCAATGTTTTCCATCACTTTTCAATCCAAAATCAAGAATTTTCATGGTAAAAACTGAGGGTTCGGGTAGAATTAGGAAATTTTGTAGAAATCAGATTCTGACCTCGAATTGAGGTCGGATTTCAAAACTAATTGCATATTCGGGCTCGAGGGTGAATGGGTAAACAGAGTTTGGTCCGAACCCCGAGTTTGGACCAAGAAGGCCCGGGGTCGGGTTTTAACTTTTTTGAGAAAACTTAAGAAAATAATGAGTTTTCAGCCAAGTTATTTCTTTTAGCATAAATTAATTATATTAAACTAATTATAATTAGATTCGAGCGGGTTAGAGGCAAATTCGAAAGGAAAAGCGATAATTGAGCAGTGAGTGGGCTGCAAAGTTTGAGGTAAGTGTTTGGTTTAACCTTGACTTGAGAGAATAGGAATCCCCACTTAAATGCTATGTGAATTGCATGAGTGTGGTGTATAGGTGATGTGACGATTATCTATGCACCACCAAATATTCTGTTAAACATGGTCCCTTCCCCGGTTTCCAATTATTTGCTTCCGGGCTTAATTGTTTCATGATCATTCAGGTTTATATGTCTATTTGGATTCGTTGATTCATTGTTAAGTATTGCTTCAAGTAATTTGGAAGTGTTGGTTGTTCTTTTGGTTTTGTTGTTTTACTTAAGGATTGAGCGGGTTGTCAGTGTTACGATATGTATATAAATTTCGGTTGATTTCGTTATGAAATGATAATTGATGATGTTTATGAGATTTACAGCTTCTGTTTACAATTGTTGATATAAGAATGTTTTGAAAGGCTTGGCCTGAATTGTGAAAGTTTTTATAAATAAATTAATATGATATGTCTGGTGGGAGCGGGTTTCACGCCGCAACAAGGAGTAATAAGGGTGGACAGGTGGGATCAGGTTGCACATCGCAACAAGAGAAATAAGGGTGATATTTTTCTATCTATCTATCTATCTATCTATATATATATATATATATATATCTATATATATATATATATATATATATATATATATATATATATANTTGCACGCCGCAACAAGGAGCAATAGGGAGAATATTGATGTTTTACTGTTTATAAAATAAAAGCTGGAACACTCATTGTTTTATTGTCATTACTTCATATTCTGCTCTTACTGTTATTTAAGTTGAAACTTGTTCTGCTTACAATTGTTGAGACATAAATATTGTGAGAGGCTTTAACTTAAATTGTGAAAATCCCTTTTTATAAATAAAGTGATGTGATTGTCTGGTGGGAGCGGGTTGCACGCCGCAAGAAGGAGTAATAAAGGTGGACAGGTGGGATGGGGTTGCACGTCGCAACAGGAGAAATAAGGGTGATATATATATAGGGAGGAGTAATAAGGGTGGACAGGTGGGAGCGGGTTGCGTGCCGCGACAAGGAGCGATAAGGGTGAATATTTACGTTTTATTGATTTTCAAAATAAGGATTTGGAAAAATCCGATTTTATTAAAAAGGTTTTTTTCATACTCTGATTTTACTGTGATTTAAATTGAAACCTTGAAGTTTTGAGGAGTTGATTTTAATACATATCTGGAAAGAGTTATCCGAGTTGTTTTTATTTGCTATTGCAAGCTATTGGTTATCAAGTTTATTATTATTATTTATTTCTTACTTTATTATATATATTGTTCACAGGTTATATTGTTAAAGCCCCGCCATAGCCTCGTCACTACTTCATCGAGCTTAGGCTCGGCACAAACTCAGTACATGGGGTCGGTTGTACTGATACTACACTCTGCACTCTTTGGTGCAGATCCAGGTACTGACCCGAGTTAGGAAATCTTAGTAGCTGCGCATTTTCGTTCGGAGGCACGAGGTAGATCTTCTGGCGTCTGCAGATTCCTAGAGTCTCCTCTTTACTTTATAGACGTTGTTTTATGTCTTTCAGAATAGAGATATATTTTTTCATCCCATTATTTGTAGTATTCTTAGTAGTTCGTGAATTGTTGCACCAGACCCTGGGTAGACTTATGGTTAGGTATATTTAGTTCGAGGTTCGGCTCGTTCATTCGATTATTATTACTATTCATGAAGATATTTATTGGGAAATATTAGATTTCGTGTTTATTCTGAATTGTTCTATTATGTTTAAGTAAACTTTAAAAGGAAGTGGTTAGTAAATTTATAACATCGGCTTGCCTAGCAAGTATTGTGTTAGGCGCCATAACGATTCCGTGGTTTGCGATTTTGGGTCGTGACAAGTTGGTATCAGAGTGCTTGGTTGCATAGGTCTCACAATTCACGAACAAGCTTGATAGAGTCTGAAGGATCGGTACGGAGACGTCTGTACTTATCTCTCAGAGGCTCTGAAGTTAGGAACAAACTCATTTTATTTCCACTCTATCGTGCGATTCTTGATATTGCAGAAAAATATTGATTGAACTCTTCTATTCTCTCAGAAATAGCGAGAACACGTGCTTCCTCTTCCGCTAACCAACAATCCGGTCTTCCAGCAGCAACAGATCCTATTATGGGCAGAAGCCGAGGCCACGTTAGAGGCCGAGGCAGGGGCAGGATTCAGCCCTTTTTCTCATACTGCACCCCAGCTGCTGAGCCCCAGGTTGAGATTGATGAGGGTGCTCCAACTCAGACTGTTCTAGCTGGACCAGCTCAGGTCCTAGAGGGGTTCATTGCTACCCCGGTACTTCAGGATGCTTTGGTACGATTAGTGGGCCTGATGGAGAGTGTAGCCCAGACGGGCGCACTTCCTATTGCAGCAACCGCATCTCAGGCTGGAGGAGGGGTCCAGACTCCTGTTACCCACACTCTTAATCAGACTACTCCTCATGTTCAGACCCTAGTAGCCAATCCAGTTTGGGTAATTCAGCCAGTTGCTCCAGTGCCGCCCGTTGATGGGGCAGCTATGACTTCCGATGCTTTGTGGAGACTAGACAGGTTTATCAAGCTATTTCCACTCCATTTCAGTGGTACATATTTTGAAGACCCACATGATTTTCTTGACCGCTGCTATGAAGTATTGCAGAACATGGGGATAAGTTGAAAGCAACGGGGGTGGTTTATATGAGCTGTGAAGTTTAAGATTGTGGATTATCAGACATTGTGACCTGTGAGTTCGTTCCAAGTAGGGAAGTCCACTGTAAAAGAATAGATTGCGGAATCATGTGTTATATCGGTGTTGGCCTAGAATGTATAAGGCCTGAGATTTTGCAAGAGACAAAGTTGGTACTGGGGGTATGTCTACCTCCTTAATAACCCTATAACTCAATACCAAAGGAGTTATATAAACAACTTTAAAATCTACAGAAGGTCTACTCAGCGTGGAAGTCACGATTTCGGATTTTGGGGTGCTTCGGAGGGAGTGAAGTGGTTGACGAGATTTTAGACCATAGTGTTCGTGCCAATTTAACTGTATGGAGCTCTACTTTTATGATCATTGTACATCAATAGGGATGAGAGTTACCCCAAAGAACAACGAAGAGTATATGAATAAATGGGGTAGCTCAACAGTGTTGAGACAACATAATAAAAGAAGAAATTGGCTGCCGGTGTTTGTGGAAACCTTACGAAGAGGAAGACCACTCATTGCAACATCAACTACTTGGATCAGTTCTCCCAAATGCTTGATAGAATTTGTTTCTCAGACTCATTAAAGGATTCAATTATAATTGTAAAATTTTATACGACACAGGGCAAGTTGATACTTTATTTCGGCTAGTGGTAGAAATTGTCCTAGACTTGGGAGAGTCATATTTCATCAGAGCACTCAGGCTACGTGCCCCATTACAGTTACAACTCAACCTACATGTCCAACTAGGGGAAAAGGGTCGGAATGTCGAAGGTGGAGGTCAGACTCCTAGAGGTGGAGACCCAGCCTGTGGATATACTTTCTATGGCATGGCTGAGGTCCCTATATCAGATAGTGTCATTACAATTACAATTTTTAGTTATTATAGAGTGGAAATTTTCTTAACTTGATTCGGTTATGAGTATCAAAGAAAGTTCTCCTAATATGCTCCACTCATGGGTGAGCTTTGTAAACCTGAAATCTACTTATGTGAATACTTGTAATGAGCGATCCTATGGAGATAGCTATGTCTATCAATGCGTGTTGTAATTTTGTTTAACGAAAAATATTTAAAAGAAGAAAATGGAATGTTTCGATTGGCACAATGTGCATATTACTTGTGATTTAGAACTAAGGACAAGATCCTCGCACTTTAAATATGATTTGGTATGTTTAAATCGGGCTACGAGCCGCGGTGGAAGTTATATCAGGACGATGTCCTTATGATGAAAATTCTTGTGCTTAAATTCTCTCTTGTGAAATTAAAATTTTGTACCATAGTACTAATAGGAGTCCTGCCTTTTAGGTTTATTTGAAATTTTTTATATAAACTTTATCTGTGCATAATTTTCCAAATTCGTGTTATAATTATTGAGCTTTAACCTACAAGGTAGATAATTATGAGTTCTCCATGCGGCGCATCTCGTTGTCAGTATTGTGAAGGTTTGACAGGAGATTATTGTGAATGTGAAGTTATTTGACGATTCTGCAATTGATTATGAGCAACTATTAAGATCATACTGAACCAAAAGGGTGTTCCATTTAAATGGTCGGGCGAGTGTGAGGCGAGCTTTCAAAAGCTCAAGACATCCTTGACTTTAACGCTGGTATTGGTGTTACCATCAAGTTCAGGATCTTTCAAGATATATTGTGACGCTTCCCATGTTGGGCTGGGAGCGGTATTGATGAAAGAGGGCAGGGTGATAGCATATGTGTCTCGGCAGTTAAAGATTCATGAGAAGAATTATCTTGTCCATGACTTAGAGTTGGCATCCGTTGTTCATGCATTGAAAATATGGAGGCGCTATCTTTATGGCGTTCCATGTGAGGTTTACACGGATCATCGTAGCCTCCAGTACTTATTCAAGCAAACGGATCTTAATTTGAGGCAGAGGGGATGGTTAAAGCTATTAAAAGATTATGACGTCATTATATTGTATAATTCGGGAAAGGCCAGTGTGGTGGTCGATGCATTGAGTAGGAAAGCAGTACGTATGGGCAGCCTTGTATGTACTCTAGTTGGTGAGAGACCATTAGCTTCAGATATTCACAAGTTGGCTAATCTGTTCATGAGGTTGGATATTTTCCCCAGCCATGTTCTAGCTTGTACAGTTGCTCGGTCTTCCTTATCGAGCGTATCAGAGACCGATAGGATGATGACCCACAGTTGATGGTCCTTAGGGACACAGTTTGGCACGGTGGTGCCAAGAAGGTTACCGTTGGAGATAATGGTGTTTTGAGGATGCAGGGTCGTATATGTGTGCCTAATATTGGTGGCCTTCGTGAGTTGATTCTTGAAGAATCTCACAGTTCTAAGTATTCTACTCACCCGGGTGCTGCCAAGGTGTACCAGGACCTGTGACAGCACTATTGGTGGAGAAGGATGAAAAAGGATATTGTTGCTTATGTGGCTCTTTGTTTGAATTGCCAACAAGTGAAATATGAGCATCAAAGACCGGGTGGTTTACTTCAATAGATAGATATTCCTGAGTGGAAGTGGGAGCATATCACTATGGACTTCGTTGTTGGACTCCCATAGACTCTGAGGAAGTTCGACGCCGTTTGGGTTATTGTGGATAGGTTGACTAAATCAAAACATTTCATTCCAGTGACAAGTACTTACACTTCTGAGCGGTTGGCAGAGATATATGTTCAAGAGATTGTTCGCCTTCCCGGCGTGCCCGTATCTATCATTTCTGATCGAGGTACGCAGTTTACCTTGCACTTTTGGAGGGCAATTCAGCGAGAGTTGGATACCCGAGTTGAGCTGAGCACAGCATTGCATCCTTAGACGGACGGGCAGTCCGAGCGTACTGTTTAGTGTCTAGAAGATATGCTCCGCAGTTGTGTTATTGACTTTGGAGGTTCTTGGGATCAATTCTTGCTGTTAGCGGAGTTTGCCTACAATAATAGTTATCAATCGAGCATTCAGATAGCTCCCTATGAGGCATTATATGGTAGGCGGTGTAGATCGTCAGTTGGATGGTTTGAGCCAGGAGAGGCTCGGTTATTGGGTACAGACTTAGTTCAAGAGTCCTTAGATAAGGTCAAGATTATACAGGATCGACTTCGTGCAGCTCAGTTTAGGAAAAAGAGTTACGCCGATCGTAAGGTTCGGGATGTGGCATTCATAGTTAGAGAGAGAGTATTACTTCGGGTATCTCCTATGAAGGGTGTCATGAGATTTGGGAAAAAAGGCAAGTTGAGCCCAAAGTATATCGGGCGATTTGAGATTCTAGATAGAGTGGGGGAGGTAGCTTATAGACTTGTGTTTCCTCCAGGGTTATCCTCAGTTCATTCGGTATTTCATGTATCTATGCTCTGATCATGGTGACCCGTCCCACGTGTTAGATTTCAGCTCTGTCCAATTGGACAAAGATTTGACTTATGAGGAGGAGCCGATATCCATTCTAGACTGTCGGGTTTGTCAGTTGAGATCAGAGAGTTATCCTTCAGCTCGAGTGCAGTGGAAAGGTCAGCCTGTTGAGATAGCTACTTGGGAGTCCGAGTCGGACATGCAGAGTAAATATCCCCACTTGTTTTCCAGTTCATGTAATTTTCTATGTCCATTCAAGGACGAACATTAGAGGTGGAGATTGTGATGACCCAAAGGGTCATCTTATAAATTAAGGCTCCATTCCAGAATCATTAGCCTTAAAAAGATTAACTTTAATTACCTCTATTTGCGTGCGCAGTCCGGGCATGAAACCAGAAAGCTTTTATGTGAAAATATGAGAAATAGAAAATTTTGGAATTTAAAACTTGGTTTTAGTTGACTTTGATAAACATTTTTAGTAAACGGACCCAGATTTGTGTTCTCACGATCCCGGGAGGTCCGCAGTAAAATGTCGGACTTGGGTGTATGCCCGGAATTGAATTCCGAGGTCCCTAGCTTTAGAAATCAATTTTTAAAAGAATATTGTTTTGCTAGATTTTTAATGAAATGAAGAAATGAATTTATATTTAAAATCATTGGTAACGGGCCTGTATTTTGATTCCAGATCCCGGTACAAGTTTGTTATGATGTTTAAGCCTTATCTGTGAAATTTGGTGAGAATCAGAATTTATTTGACGTGATACGGACGTCCGGTTGAGAAATAGGGAAAGTTGAGCGTTCTTGAGAAAAATGATGAGTTTTGAGGTTAAATCCATAGTTTTAATGTTATTTTCATAATTTTATCACACGAACAAGTCCGTATGATATTTTTAGACTTACGTGCATGTTTGGTTTAGAGCCCCGAGGGCTCGGGTGAGTTTCGGGTAGGCTTCGGGATGTTTTTAAACTTGTAAAATCTGCTGGTGCATCAGTTCTGGTGTGCCCGCACCTAGGAACCTTGAGCCGCAGGTGCGACCCAAGCCAGCTTCCCTTTTTTCAGCAGATGCGGACTTCATGCACAGAAGCAGGATCGCAGAAGTGTACAATTGTCCGTAGGTGCGGCCCCAGTGGCCATTTCCCTTTTTCGCAGAAGCAGAAGAACTTCCGCGCGTGCGCAAGCGCAGGTGCGAGGGTCAGGCAGTGAGTTCATATTAATTAGAACTCAAGCCTTTTTCTTCTTATTTTTCACAAGGGTAGAAGACCTAGGGCGATTTTCTCAAGGCTTTTTCTTCCAAAATCTTAGGGAAGTGTTCATTAACTCTTTTCTTCCAATTACCCAATGTTTTTCATCACTTATCAATCCAAATTCAAGAATTTTCATGGTAAAAACTGAGGGTTTTGGTAGAATTAGGAAATTTAGTAAAAATTGGATTTTGACCTAGAATTGAGGTCAGATTTCGAAACTAATTGCATATTCGGGCTCGGGGGTGAATGGGTAAACGGAATTTGGTCCGAACCCTGAGTTTGGACCAAGTGGGCCAGGGTTAGGTTTTAACTTTTTTGAGAAAACTTAGGAAAATAATGATTTTTTAGTAAAGTTAGTTCCTTTAGCATAAATTACTGATATTAAACTAACTATGATTAGATTGGAGCGGGTTAGAGGCAAATTCGAAAGGAAAATCGGTGATTGAACAGTGAGTGGCCTGCAAAATCTGAGGTAAGTGTTTGGTTTAACCTTGACTTGAGGGAATAGGAATCCCCACTTAAATGTTATATGAATTTGCATGTGTGTGGTGTATAGGTGAGGTGACGAGTATCTATGCACCACCAAATTTTCTGTTAAACATGGTCCCTTCCCCGATTTCCAATTATTTGCTTCGGGGCTTAATTGTTTCATGATCATTGAGGTTTATATGTCTATTTGGATTCGTTGATTCATTGTTAAGTATTGCTTCAAGTTATATTGTACTGATACTACACTCTGCACTCTTTTGTGTAGATCCAGGTACTGACCAGAGTTAGGAGATCTTAGTAGCTGGGCATTTTCGTTCAGAGACACGAGGTAGATCTGCTGGCGTCCGCAGATTCCTGGAGTCTCCTCTTTAGTTTATCGACGTTGTTTTATGTCTTTCAGAGCATAGATATATTTTTATCCCATTATTTGTAGTATTCTTAGTAGTTCGTGAATATTGACACCAGACCCTGGGTAGACTTATGGTTAGATATATTTAGTTCGAAGTTTGGCTTGTTCACTCGATTATTATTACTATTCATGAAGATATTTATTGGGAAGTATTAGATTTCGTGTTTATTATGAATTGTTCTATTATGTTTAAGTAAACTTTAAAAGGAAATGATTAGTAAATTTCTAACATCGGCTTGCCTAGCAAGTATTGTGTTAGGTGCCATCACGATTCCGTGGTTTAGGAATTTTTGTCGTGACAAGTTTGTATCAGAGCGCTAGGTTTCATAGGTCTCACAATTCACGAACAAGCTTGATAGAGTCTGAAGTATCGGTATGGAGACGTCTGTACTTATCTCTCAGAGGCTATGAAGTTAGGAACAAACTCATTTTATTTCTTGAGTAGCTTCGTATAATATATCATGACATGTGTGTATCATCGGTTTTGGTTTTCAGGTATTCCAGAATTGGTTTGGAAGAATGAATTTCATAATTGAAGCTTTAAGTTGGAAAAATAGACCAAATTTGACTTTTTAGTATTTGATCTTGGTTGGGAGTTTTGATAGGTCCGAATGGTGATTTTGGACTCGGGCGTATGTCTGGATTTGCATTTGGATGTTTCGAGAAGGTTTAGACACTAATTGGCGAAAGTTATAAATTTGAAGGTTTGAAATGTTCAGAAGTTTGATCGAGAGTTGACTTTGATGATATCGAGTTCGGATTCTGGTTCCGGGAATTGGAATAGCTTTGTTATATCATTTGGGGCTTGTGTGCAAAATTTAGTTTCATTCCGGGTTGATTGGATATGGTTCGGCACGAGTTTTGGGAAGTGAAAAATTTAAAAGTTCATTAAGCTCTGTTTAAGGTGTGATTCGTCATTTAGATGTTGTTATGTGTGATTTGAGGCCTCGAGTAGGTCCGTGTTATGTTATGGGACTTGTTGGTATATTCGGAGGGATTCAGATGAGTTTCGGACGAGGTTTAGATCATTTTGGCTACGCTAGGTGGCTAGGATTCTGGTGTGACTGCACCTGCGGAGGTATGGGCGCAGGTGCGGAGCCGCAAAAGAGGCAGAGTAATTGCAGAAGCGGAGGGTTCAACAGGGAGAAGGAGACTGCAAATGCAAAAATTTCTGGCTTTGGCGCAGAAGCGGGAAATGGGCGTAGATACGGAGCTTGTGATCGCACCTGCGATGTCACAGAAGCGGGCAATATTTTCTCAGGTGCGAGAGGTCATCTGTTAAGTGGAGTACGCAGAAGTGGAGCATGTGTCGCAAAAGCGTCTCCGCAGAAGCGGATCTTTTGTTCACAAAAGCGAAAATGGTTGGGCAGAAGCTACAAATCGAGGTTTGCTCATTTAATCATATTTTGAGTTCGGGAGCTCGGATTTGGATGATGTTTTAGTCGATTTCACCGTATGGACTAGGGTAAGTGTTGTCTACTCGGTTTTGATTATATTTCATGAATCTCTCTTAATTTTTGGAATTTGATTGATGATTTCAAGAGAGAAATTGGGGGGTTTTGCCTAAAATTTCATAAAGTGAAATTTTGAGTTTTGAGCGTAGATTCGGAGTCGTATTGAGTGAAACTAGTATGGTTGGACTCGTAATTGAATGGGTTGTTGGATTTTATGGGTTCCAAGGTGTAATTAAGTTGTGATCCATGTTAGAAACTATGTTTAGGCTATATGTTTATCCTGTTGGGACCCACTGAGGTCATTTCTGATGTTGAGTTATTTGCTTAAATTGCAATTACATACTCGGTTATACTCATTCACTGTATATCATATCTTAGTCTCTGATATCATCTGTCTCACAGCATATTATCGTTGTTTGGGCCGGTAAACATGAGATTTGTGAAGTCGAGAGACTGGAGAGATTGATGATTGAGTGAGGCCGAGGGCCTGATTGTGAGGATGTTTATGTGATCGGGTTGCACGCTAAAACAAGCTCTATTGACTCATGCCATGATTGGCTTATATTAGCGCTTGGGCAGGATCCGCCCCTCCGGAGTCTGACTTATCAGTAGTGAGCGCAGGTACCTACTGAGCGCGAGTGCGAGTGCCGAGTGATTGGGAGGAATGCGTGACTGTGAGGACTGAGTGACTGGGAGGACTGAGCTAATTGATACTCCAAGAGTATGCATATGGTTTCATCATTGCACTGCATTACAGCTGACATGCATACATGGCATGTAGGCATTGAGATGTATTTCCTCATATGGCACGACATTGTGACATTCATGACTTCACATACACATAGACATGTAGGCATAGAGATGTACTTTCCTCATGTCATCTTATAATGAAAATCTTACCTGTTGTTGAATGTTTTTGGGAAAAATCATTGTTTTTCATATTTACTCATTTTTGGTGATTTTGGTGAAAGATTTGGGTTTTAGTGTTATACATGAAAGGCATGTCTATATCCGTAACTATGAACGAGCTGAGCATTATATCATTGAGTATTACTTGTACTATTTCATTATATTGCTACGATTTGTTCTTGGTTGTTGTTGTTGGACAATGACCATTGTCCAAGCTGATCACTACTTTCAACCTAAGGTTAGGTTTGTTATTTATTGAGTACATGGGGTCAGTGGTACTCATACTACACTTCTACACCTTGCTTGAAGAGTTTGGATGTTGATGTTGTTGTGTATGATTGAAGATGTACCTGCATTCGGGTCATTGCTGCCTCTTGTTCTTTGTAGCTTTAGAATTATTAATCTATTCATGTATGTTTCAAGTAGATGATGTATTTATTTCATAGCATCTTTGTAAACTCTAAATATTTGCATCTCATGATTTGTACTACTAGTCTTTGGTGAATTATATAAAGTTCAGTTATATTATCATTATTTCTCTTAGTAAATCTCATTTGACTTGGATTGTGGCTAATTAGCTTATTTAGGGGGTTGAGTTAGGTGCCATTACGACTAGCTGGATTTTGGGTCGTGACAAGTTGGTATCAGAGCTTTAGGTTCATAGATTCTACAATCCATGAGCAAGTGTCTAGTAGAGTCTTGCAGATCGGTATGATGACGTCCATGTATTGGTAAAAAAAAAGTTTCACACGTATGATAATTCTTGATGACTCGGCGGGCTACGTGGACCAAGGAAAATATGACAGTTGGACATGATTCTATAAAGAGATACGAAGCAAAGAGACACGACTCAATAAACCTACGGAGTAATCAGTTACGAGAAACTCAACCTGATTGACACAAGGAAAAGACACGGTCAGAATGAATCCAGACAAAGCTACAGGCAGATTCAGAGACCCTCAATTATTGACTCACTCGTTACACAACCTTCATGCAACAATTACAGTCATTCTATGTAACGTCCCATTAATGTAATAATTAGTCATTGATGAGCGATCAGTGTAAGAGATAGACGTTGTATTAAGAAATTCCCTATATAAGGGAATAAAATATAATTTGTAAGGGCATCTGAACTACGAAGACAATACATTTTACTTTTCTGTGCATCATATAATTGTCTATTTACTTACTCCTTTTTATTTATTATTATTTCCTGGATTATCAGAAACCCGTGTTCATCCTAAAAATAGCTTTGGTAAAAGGATCTAATTCTTTGGTTAAACAAATTGGTTCCATTACCGGAAAGTCTAATAATCTTTGTTTGATTTTCAAGCGATATCCTCTGAACTATGTCCAACTCCAAAGACAACAACCAGCAGAGAAATGGAACCCCAGTTCCATCACCTTTATGAATCCCACGTGGTTCAAAGGAACAATCCCCAGAAAGATCCAATAACAACAACGATAATAATGATCAAACGGTAGAACAAGATCGGGTAAAGAAAATGATTGCAAAGTATGTGGGCCAAGCTTTTCCAGAATTTGCAAGGGGATTACCAGCGGCATCACCTGCATCAATGACACCACCTCCCAATAACACTATCACCGTGGAAAATCCTCAGTCTGGGTTGGTAAACTCAGCAAGGGATGACACTCCTAACGAATCTCTCGAAGCGAGACCAGGTAGTACTAATAACTCTGAATTACAAAATTTATACTAACCTTGCAGAAACAGGTGAAGGAACAAAACGATTGAATCGAGGAAATTCCTGGAGTACCACCTGTTATCAAAGGCATTGATGTTGATAGATATTCTCAACAACCTTGGAAACCAAGTGCATCACCCTTTCCTATACCAAAGATGTTTAAAATGCCTGACGTTCCTAAGTATGACGGAACAACTGACCCACGCGACCACGTGACTACTTTTACCACCGGAGTAAAGGGAACCGACTTAACAAAACAAGAGATTGAATCAATCCTTGTCAAAAAATTTGGAGAAATGCTTACCAAAGGAGCCCTAACCTGGTATTCTCTTCTCCCTGAAAATTCTATCAATTCTTTTGCTGAGTTTGCAGATTCTTTCATAAAAGCACACTCTGGTGCGCAAAGAGTCGAGAAAAGAATGGAGGACATATTTAAAATAAAGCAAGGAGACGCGGAACTACTTCGTGAATTTGCTAGATAGGTTACAACGAGAAAGAATGCCACTACCAAGGGTGCCTGATAATTGGGCAGCCATGGAATTTCCAAGTAATCTAAATGACAAAAGCTCAGAAGCCACGAGGAGACTCAAATAAAGCTTGAGAGAATTCCCAGCTACAACGTGGAACGATGTTTATAACAGGTACAGTACTAAACTTCGAATCGAAGAACATACCATTGCTCGTTCGAAAGATGAAGATCATACCAGATCCAGACATTCCGAATCAGACAGAAGATCAGGTAAAAACAGGTACGATCCTTACTTGGGACCATCGGGACGTGAAACTCGTCCCAGGTTCGAAAACACTAGGTCAGATTATAGACCCACCAAGAAGAGATGCGGGCTCATCCTCATCTAGATCCAGAAAAGATCGAGATACACGACCTAGAGGTAATGCACAAATTGGGGATCACACCTTTAATGTAAGTACCCCTGAACTTGTTTCAATATTAAGAAATATGGGTGATAAGGTTCGGTGGCCCAAAGAAATGCGGTCAAACCCAACTAAATGGAATCCAGATTTCTGGTGTGATTTCCATAATGATCATGGACATAAGACTGCATATTGCAGGTTTTTACAAGGTGAAATAGAACAATTATTGCAACTGGGCTATTTAACAGAATTGTTTAGTGATAAAGGTAAACAGGCATACATGAAGAACAGGCAGGAGCCCCCAAAGACTCCATCTCCAAAAAGAATCGTCAACGTGATACATGGAGGAGAGGAAGTAAACAGAATAGTTTGCAAATTAGCCTCGAAGGTCACAGTTACACACGAAAAGCGATTTCGAGAAAATCCGGACGTAGATGATATAACCTTTGATGATGCAGATTTCGGCGGACTAATGCTCCCCTACAACGATGCTCTGGTAATATTCTTACTCATTCATGACACTAACATTAAAAGAGTGTTGATTGATCCAGGTAGTTCAGTCAACATTATCTTGCTAAGAGTCTTGGAAGAAATGCTCTTGGGAAATCAGGTGATCCCAAAGGCACGAGCCATATCAGGGTTTGACAACTCTACAGTGATAACCAAAGGAGAAATCAAACTTAGCACTTATGCCGAGAAAGTAATTAAAAACACCAAATTCCAAGTCGTTGATACTGACATGGCTTATAACGTAATCATGGGAAGGCCCCGGATCCACGACATGAAAGGAGTACCATCTACCTTGCATCAGGGTATAAAATTCCCTTCAGAATGGGGAATCAGACAGATTAGAGGAGATCAACAAATCTCTAGAAATATAAATTATGTGGTGCATTATAACAAAAAAGTAGAGATGGAAGAATCGAAAGATATGGAAATCTCCCAGGCAGATGTTACCGGCCAAACAGGTACGGAAAAATCCATTTACCAAACAGGTACGAAAGAAGTAAGTGTTCAAACAGATACGGAAAAAGATATTCACGAAAAGGTGAATCAAGTCACCATGGAAGATAAACTGGACAACACTGATGTAGATTCCAGACCGGACGTCATTCATGAATCGGAGGAAGAGGAGCACATCAAAACAACTACGGAAGATCTCGAAGGTGTTCCATTGTTTGAACAAAAACCTGAAAAGAAAGTGTATGTAGGCACGAGGCTGAGCCCCGATCGAAGAGGTAAGTTAATTGATTATTTAAAGGCTAATCAGATTGCTTTGCGTGGTCCCACCCAGATATGACAGGTGTCCCACCATAAGTGATGAATCATAAACTAAATGAAGATCCATCATTCGTACCTGTTAAGAAGAAGAAAAGAAATCAAGGACCATTCAAGAACCAAGTGATTGACGAAGAGGTACATAAACTCTTGAAAATTGGTTCGATACGAGAGGTAACGTACCCTAACTGGCTAGCTAACACTGTGGTAGTACCTAAAAATAATGGCAAATGGAGAGTATGCGTAGATTATATTGACTTAAATAAAGCATGCCCCAAGGATTCATTCTCATTACCACATATAGATCAAATGATTAATGCCACCACAGGTCATGAATTGTTAAGGTTTCTAGATGTGTATTCTGGTTATAATCAGATTAAAATGGACCCCTCAGACGAGGAAAAAACCTCCTTTATTATAAACAGGGGGGCTTATTGTTATAAAGTCATGCCTTTTGGCTTAAAAATGTTGGAGCCACCTATCAAAGGCTAGTGACCAAGATGTTTCAGGAACATCTGGGAAAAACGATGGAAGTTTACATTGATGACATGATGGTAAAATCAACACGGGAGGAAGACCATTTCCAGCACCTCTCTATTACCTTTGACATTTTACGCAGGTATAATATGAAGCTGAATCCAGAAAAATGCGCTTTTGGCGTAGAATCAGGTAAATTCTTGGGTTTTCTTGTATCAAACATGGGAATAGAGGTAAATCCTGATCNTTCGGTTCGAACGGACTGAAGAATGTCGATAGGCTCTCAAAGACCTAAAGTCTTATCTATCAAAACCTCCGCTGATGTCAAAGACAAAGGAGGGGGGAGAGGTTGTACGTCTACCTTTCCGTCTCGAAAATTGTTGTAAGTGCAGTATTGGTAAGGGAGGATAAAGGTAGACAATCTCCTATTTATTATGTAAGAAAGACATTACTAGATGCTGAAACTAGATATCCACATCTAGAAAAGTTAGCCTTAGCTCTAATCATGGCATCTAGAAAATTAAGGCCATACTTTCAATGTCATCCAATCACAGTAGTGACCTCGTATCCATTAAGAAACATACTGCATAAACAAGAACTATCAGGAAGATTAGCCAAGTGGGCCATAGAATTAAGTGAGCATGAAATAATATATCAGCCTAGGACTGCAATCAAGTCTCAGATCTTAGTTGATTTTGTCGCTGACTTTAGTAATAGCATTGTCCCTAAAGTGGAAAAAGAGTTACAACTCTTTAACAGTGCTAATCGGGGTCTATGGACCCTATTTACCGATGGTTCTTCCAATATAAAAGGTGCCGGCTTAGGCATTGTCCTAATATCACCCACGGGTGAAAATACACGACATGCTATCAAATGTTATCTTATAACTAACAATGAAGCAGAGTACGAAGCTGTCATTGCAGGACTAGAACTCGCACGAGAGCTTTCAATCGAGAAAATTGTAATCAAAAGCGACTCCCAACTGGTATTAAATCAGATGCAGGGGACTTACATCATTCGAGAGACACGGATACAACAATATCTGGAAAAGGAACGAGAGCTCGTGAGACAATTCAAAACATGGAAGGTAATACAAATACCTAGAGAAGAAAATGCAGAAGTAGATGCATTAGCTAACCTCGCAGCAGTCACGGAAGTAACAAACAAAGACAATGCAATTGTCGTTTATCTATTCCATTCAGCGATCGACCAGGACAGAAATGAGGTAACTTTCAATAATTTAACATGAGATTGGAGAAACGAAACCTTAAATTTTTTGCAGAATGTCACCGTACCTGAAGACAAGAAAACAGCTCAATCACTTCGCCACAAAGCTGCACGGTACTGCCTCATTCACAACTCATTATATCGCAAAATGTTCGGAGGGCCCCTAGAAAAATACCTCCGACCTAACCAAACGGAGTTCGTGATGAAAGAATTCCACGAAGGACACTGTCGAAATCACTCAGGGGCGAGATCCTTGGTAAAAACCCTAATCAGAGCTGGGTACTATTGGGCTAAGATGGAAGAAGAGGCCGAGAATTTCGTATCCAAATGCGACAGATTCCAAAGGTTTGCCAATAACATGCATCGACCAGCGGAATTATTGCATCCAATAATATCCTCATGGCCCTTCATGAAATGGGGTATGGACATAGTGGGACCTCTTCCCACAGCTAAAGGATAGGTATGATTTTCGCTCGTGCTAACCGACTATTTTACAAAATGGATAGAGGCAGAATCGTTCAAACAGGTGCGAGAAAAGGAAGTTAAAAGCTTCTTATGGCGAAACATTATATGTCGCTTTGGGATACCAAAGGAGATCGTGTGTGATAATGGCCTACAATTCATAAGCTCACAAATCACAGAATTCTTCGAAAGCTGGCAAATCAAACGGATCATACAGAACAACTTCAAAACAGCCACGGGAGAAACTCCGTTCGCACTTGTCTATGGCTTAGAATCCTTAATACCTGTGGAGATTGGTGAACCAAGCATAAGGTTTACAACAGCCATGGAGGAAGAAAACAACGACGAATTGAGACCAATCTATACCTGCTCGAACCACGGAGAGAAGCAGCACAAATCATAGAGAGTTATTACAACCGTAAAGCTCACTCAGGTACTTCAAGATTGGGTACTTCGTTCTCAAAAAAGTCTTTTAATCAACGAAAGAAGCAGGCGCAGGAAAGCTAAGTCCAAACTAGGAAGGATCTTACAAAGTCCGAGGCATAGCTGGGAAAGACGCCTACGAGCTGGATGCTATGGACGGCAGAATCCTACCAACAAGTTGGAGTGCCATCCACTTGAAGAAGTACTACTTCTAAGGAAAAGAAGTTGATACCCCCCGGTCAGGTATCACACGTTCGATTTTATTTTGAACATTTAAAATTTTACTAACCTTTTTAGATGATATGCATAAAGCTAACCCATCACCAGATGATGATATTAGACCTGCAAAGACGCGAGAAAGTAACTGAATTCCCGGTCTAGGGTTACACTTTTTGATGGACGTTTTAAAGGGTTAAGCAGTCATTATCTAAAAACTGTATACCTTCGAGTCCCACATGTTTTTCCTTTTCAGAAAAAGGACCACAAGGAAGGAATAGTCAAGTGCTCGAGATTTCATTTTTCAAAGCTCAAACACTTGGGGGACTATACAGTATGGAAGGCTAAGAAGAAGCAAAGAAGACTATCAAAAAGTCAAAACTCGAGCCTAAAGATCCATCTAACCAACAAGTCAAGTCATACGAGCAGAATCGAAAGAGCCGAAGACTCAAATACAAAGCTGAAGAGTCAAATACAAAGCTTGATCCAAAAAACCTTCGAACATGTTCTAGTTAAAAGTCAAAATATTAGCTACGAGGAAGAAATGCACATCTTTGTACTTATTCAAAAGAAAACTGTTGTAACCAAAAACAGTTATGGATAAAAGATCATCATCATTGTACTTATTCAAAAACTGTTGTAACTAAAAAATAGTTACGAAATATTTGTACTCACATGTAAAATTGTTATCAAATAAAATATTTACGAATGAAAAAGCATTTCCTTGTGATCATTGAAAACTGTTACGAACAAAAAACAGTTGTTCTCTTGTATTAACTCGAAAAAACTGTTACATACGAAAAACAGTTACGAAATACAAGTGTACATCAAATCTGTTAAAAGAAAATAGTTGCAACATGAGTTTTAGAAGATAATCTAACACATGTAAAATTTTGTGGAAGTTCAAACAAAAAACTTTCCTCAGAAACATTCTTAAACATGTGAAAAATTCCTATCACTCTATTGCATTATTACACCATTATGAAGTTGAGACGTCTTCTTCATTAAGTGTCGATAAAAAAGGGGCATCTTTCATAAATTTTTCCTACTACAAAAAAGGCACACATTTTATATGATACCGTGCCTATTACGAAAAGGTACGAGTAATCTAAAGCATTTTATATGCAAAACTCAGAGGTAAAACTAAAACCTCGAAAAATAAAGCATGCAAAACACTTAAAGAGTAGAACAGAGACTCAGTAACAAAAGTCATATTTTGCATTGATATGATAAAATGGCTAAGTAGAAACTAAGTATTAAATTTATACTTAACCGTATATATTGTATTTACATTAAGGTGCCCCTAAGTTGTCAGTTGGGGACTTTAAAAGATCCAAACTTACCCCCGATGGAGCTGGGGGTAACCACCAATCAAATAAAAAAAGAAGGGGAACCAACATCTTAATTGTCTTTATAAGGGGGATCAACTTCTTCGCCGGCAGAAGCAGGAGCAGCTGGAGACGAGGGGAATTGAGTAGCAGAAGCCTCACCTTCGGGTGAGGAGAGATTCTGAACTTTTTGAGCTTTCTCCATAGCTTCTTTGATTTTATCCATTTCAACGTTAAGGTCGAAACCCTCTTGACTCATTTCCGTCAATGTGTCAAGGCGAGAATTCATATATGCCCAACTGACATCGACAGTTTCCGCCTCCTCATGAGCTTCGTAATCATTCTCCCATATCATAATCTCAGCTCTCGGCCCGTCCCTCTCAGCCTCAATAGCATCTTTGGCGACCTTTAAAGGTGTAACAGACCTCTCCAAGAATTGAATTTTGTCCAAGGCATTGCGAAGATCCTCTTGGGTCTGGGTCAGAGACTGCACAAGCTCGCCTGAGTACTTTTCTTTCTACTCCAGCAAGGCTTTTAAACTCCTAGCTTCTTCTGAGGCACGGGACAACTGCTCGGCAAATGAAGACTCAAGAATGATCTTGTCTTTGTCCGTCTGGTTAGAAGAAGCCTTCTCCACTGCCAACTCCGCTTCCATGACTCTCGTCTGCCGCTCCAAGGTACATTTTTATTCCTCTAAGGCCTCCATGTCGAGCCTTAAGCATATTGCCCCTTCCAATTATCAACTTCAGCACGCCACTCTTTTATTTCTTGCTTCATGCTCGAAACCCTCTTTATGAGCTCCATGCCTATAATATTGATCTACAAAAGGAAATCAGTTAAATACGACAATTACGTGTACGAGCATGAAATGCAAAAGAATATACTTTACCTTCAAAGATGTATGCACGAACTCATTAGCCCAGGTAAGAGAACTGTGGCTAACAATGTTTGGTCCTCTCTGTTGGGCCTATCAAGGCCTTCAGCCATACCTCAGGCTGACCAGATTTCTTACAAAGACTCCCACCAGCTGGAGCCTCTATTAGAACTTGTCGCATCTCCCTGCTGGAAGACCCTACTTCTCTGACAGAAGGCATGAAAGCCGGAAGATATGTAGAAGCCACAGGCACGGAAGTCTAGGGACCTGAGAATGCCACGGGAAAAGTAGTAACGGGAGCAGTAATAGCCAAGGGAGCGGAGGAGGTAATAGGAGCAGATGAAGGAACTTCTCTAAAATAAGGAGGAAGAACGGCCAAGGGAGCTTCATTAACATCAGGGTCGAATCCTTCACGAAACAGATGATCCACAGAATCATGCGCATGAAGAGAGAGAAGCATCCTCAGAGGAAGAAGGTCTAACATCAGGCACGGAAGACACTGCCACGGGTGTAGACTCATCGTCTAAAATCACCCTCCTTCTACGTGACCTGTGCACCAAGGTGTCCTCCTCTTCTTCTTCTTCTTCTAAGGTCCTAGACCCACCAACCTTCCTCTTCGAAGAAGAAGAACCAGCAATAATTTTCTAGGCCTGAGCTAGGGACAATTTGGAAACAGACACATCAGACACTCCACGGATAGGAAACCCTATCAAAAATAAAGGGTTAAAATGAGAAAGAGATTCGAGCAAGGAAGAAATGAAAACAAAAGCTTCACTTACTATGAGTTTTCACTTTCCAACAGTACTTCCCGGAGAAGTATTTCCAAGACATTTCTTCCAACGGAGAAATCGACAACAACTTTTCTACCCAACCACTGATACCAGATACATTCTCAACAGTACCCATGATTGCTGAAAGAAGAAAAAGAATAGTTACGGTGTTAATAAAACACTTAAAGCAAAAATGGAAGAATAACGAATGTGAGCTAAAATGTACTCACGTGCACGATTCCACTTCTCAGGGAAGGGAAGATTTTCTTCACCTACTAAACCAGCAGTGGGCGCAAAAACGTACTGAAGGTACCAACCTCTATCCTTATTGTCTTCAGGGGTTACCAGCACTCTTTTACTCCTGGCAGCCAGAGTAAAAATCCCTTGACGAAATAAGGCAGGAGAATAAAGATGAATGAGATGATTAAAGTAAAAGGAACCGAGGCTAAAGTAGCTAAACATCTGAGACACGCAACAACCCGTCACACAAGAGGACCAACTTGTCCTAAGAAAATTTTGAAGAAGCGACAGAATTCGATGATGGCTGGATCAGTAGGAGCTTTAAACCCTAAAGTAAAAGGATAGGTATAAACATAATAATAACCCGTCTTGTAAGACGTTATTCTTTGGTTCTCATTTGGAATGATGATAGGAAAATCATACTTCCAAGAACATTCCTTATGAACAAGGGGAACTAAACCTTCATTAATAAGGGTAGGGTACCTATCAGCACTATCAAGGGATAACGAATGATCAACAAGGACCTGACTATCCCTAGTGAAGGCAAACTCAGCAGGAATGATTTCATACACTCGTGATTTGCGTAAGGGTTCATGATGTTGTCTACCCCTAGACGAAGATCTTGAAGCCCTAGCTCTTGGAGAAACTAAAGACCTAGCAGAAGGAGGGGAAGTAATCTGGGAACAAGAAGAACCTCTTAAAGGAGTAGAGCCTAAAATCCTCAATCTACCATCTCTCCGGCTCAAAGTCGGAGCAGAAGAAGGGGTCAAATCATCCATATTTATCACTCATTTAGGTTGGTTCGATGAAGACATATTTACGAAGACAAGAAAAAAAAAGTCTTTACAAATAAAGAAGACAAGTTAGAAGTATTTAGTGAAAGTAAAGAAAAGAAAAGAGGTATTTATACTTGAAGACAACCGTCAAACATGAGAAAAAACAATGATGAGAAAGTCATAATTGAAGGTGTCACTTCCTGACTGATGCAGCCGCTAAAAGCCCTACAAGGCGCCGAGTAACTGCAGAACCAATCCATAGGGAACACGTGTCTTGAGCATTAGATGGAAGTGAAAAGCGACGCCTATGTTCATAGAAGGATACAATGTTTCGAGGTGAAACGGTGGCAAAATATTCCCGCCATAAATGCGTATCCACTTACCAAATATTAATCGATAAATAAATGGAAAGTGGGGGGACTATCTGTATTGGTAAAAAAAGAGTTTCACGCGTATGATAATTCTTGATGACTCAGCCGGCTACGTGGACCAAGGAAAACATGAAAGCTGGACATTATTCTATAAAGAGGTTCGAAGCAAAGAGACACGACTCAATAAACCTACGGAGTAATCAGCTACGAGAAAGTCAACCTGATTGAGACAAGGAAGAGACATGGTCAGAATGAATCCGGTCAAAGCTACGGGCAGATTCAGAGACCCTCAATTAATAACTCACGCGTTACAAAACCTTCATGCAATAATTACGGTCATTTTATGTAACATCCCATTAATGTAATAATTAGTCATTAATGAGCGATCATTGTAAGAGGTAGACGTTGTATTAAGAAATTCCCTATATAAGGGAATAAAATATAACTTGTAAGGGCATCTAAAATACGAAGACAATATATTTTACGTTTTTGTGCATCATATTATTGTCTATTTACTTACTCCTTTTTATTTATTATTATTTCCTCGATTATTAGAAACCCGTATTCATCCTAAAAATAGCTTTGGTCAAAGGATCTAATTCTTTGGTTAAACAGTCCACACCTATCTTCGAGAGACTACAAGGCATTTAGGATAAACTTCCCATATTTATTTCTTTGTCATGCGGCATTGATTAAGCTTGAAGTTTATCGCTTGAATTTCCTTCCACTCACTCATTTGCACATGTGAGCGCTCAATATCAGTTGTGCATCGACGGCTTGTGATTCCATGGATGAGGTGCGAGATGCATTCTTATGTATTTGGAGTTGAGCCAGTCTAGAGAACTTGAAGCCGGTTTTTGACGTAGCTTGGACTCGGTGGTTTTGGTTGTGTGAGCACGTGCTTTTTGACCTATATGGCTGGTAATGTCCCAATGAGCAGAGTTGTGGCTCGATGAGTGGTCGGATGGCTATATGATGAGTATGATGTGACTTCGAGATGTGTTCGGATGATTCTAACGTGTTGAGAAGATTTTGCTTGATATGCGGAAAGGGCTATTAGGTGGTTGGTTTCTATGGGTGTTTCATATAGTCCTGAGTTATGAAGGTTTTGAGATATTATTTCGTGTTATTTCATTGTGGAACGAATTAGATTCCCATGTCTTGTTGATGAGTTCAGACTCAGAAAGATTAAGTGATTGCGTAGTAATTGTGGATGTGAAAGGGTATATAAGGATGCCAATTTGAGTCTAAGCAGGTGGGTTATCTCCTGCGAGGTTGTCTACGGCGGTGTGAACCTTATGATGTAGGTAGAGGATTTCTTTTCTACCCCTGGGTTATAGGTGTTGCGATTTGAGTGTTGATCGGTTGAAAAAGTTATCCTCACTGTCACGAGGTTGATTGTGATATTAGCAGATGATTTGAGGTATTTTATGGGTTGTGTTGCAGGATCTTGTGAAGGATTTAGTTGAATCTCACTACGGGATTATGGAAGTAATAAAGTATAGCCATTGTGAATTATCGAGTGTTTTTATCCGTCGCTTTGAGCCAAATGGGGGAGCCTGTTATCGATGATTTGGTTGCATGGTTACGTATTGTATTGGTTTCAGTGTAAGGCATACTTGTGGATCGATTATGACTTGCAAGGGCTGGTTTTGAGGATGACTTAAGCAAGGAGGTTTTTGGATGCATGGTGAACTACACATTATGGATATATTGTAATCTTGGAATGATTCGGGTTTATTTTTAGTGGTATATGTGATGTAATAAGAAAAAGGGATTCACTCGGTTGTTGAGAGGTGTAGATTACTTCTTTGGGTGTTATCGTGCTTATGGGGCACAAGTCGTTCGACCCATTTGGGGTGTTGCAATTGAGATTTTAGCATAGTGGATGAATCTCGAGAAGGTTCTAATGGATTCAAGGTTTACATGTAGCAATTGAGAATTTCGGATTGGTATATGCCTAGAATCTGAGATATGCACTGGATGGTTCCGAGACTCGTGGTGTTTCTACGTCATTATAGATTCTACATTTCAGTATCAGGAAGGTGAAGGAAATGGCTTTAGATTCTTATAAGGTCACTTCAGAGTGGGGGTCTCGATTTTGGTGCTTTTGGGGTGCTTAAGAGGGAGTACAGCGGATTATGCACCTTAGGACGGTGTGGTTTTATGCTAGGATCTCTTGTGATGAGCTTTGGATAAGGATCATGGTGTTCTAGCAAGGAGAAGTGTCAACTTGAGAGTAATTCAGAAGGAACTCAGAGAAATAGGACAGCTTGATAGTAGGTTGGATCAGCACGGTAATGGATATGAACGGTTCTTTGGGTACTTATGATGTAGTGAGTCTCTATAGGTGTTTGGTGGCAACACTCTTGGGTTTGGTGACCTGAGTGGCTTGGTTAAGTTAGAGAGATTCAGTTCTGTTGGTTTAGTTATGTGCAAATGGGTTTCAAAGAGCTTTGATGGTTTCTACCACGATTTGTGATGGATATTTGCTATTGGCGTGAGGAGCATGTTGCGTATTATGATTATCTCCTGGATGAGATCAAATGGAAGGTTTCTAACTGATCCGGTATGTATTCTGCTGGTGACTCAGAGTTGATTATGATATTCTTATGCTTTTTATATGATGGCATAATATATGCGGTGCGCCCTGTGGGATTGAGATTTGTATGTGTAAGGTTACGGTTCAGTTTTGAAGGAAAGGTCATGATTTCTTCGACAACTTGGACGGTTTCAGATGATTAGATGAATGATATTACTATTTGGTATTGCCTCATAAAGGTGCGTATTTCAGAAGGCGCAACGTGTTTTCACTTACGGATGCTTCATTGGTATTGTGATACTCGCATGGTTGATCGACTGCTGATGTTCAGATTTTGCTATGTGGCATGGAAGAATTATAGAAGTATTCTCATGGGGATGATTGCGTATGAGATATGTGTTAGTCATTCGAGTGGTGGAGTTGGGATCGACTATGGTGATTCATGTGTTTTATGGATTTGGAGACTGGGAATTCTTAGAAGAAGATTATCTCGGGATTGCGGACTGTGAAGATGTGGACAAAGTTAGCTAGATGTTGGTACATGTTATGTTTAGATTATTGCGGACTTTTGGAGGGCTATTTATCTATTAAGAGATGGTTGGAGTTGATTTAGGGGCCCATTAGTAGGCCCAAGGAGGATGTGTATTCTACAACGGGTCAAATTTGTTAACTCAGCGTCGTTGTTGCTGAAAGGTGTGACATTCAGTAGATCCGAGCTTGGTCGTGTTAGGATATGTTCTATGTTTTACTCTTCTATGATACAAGGGGTGTGATTTGTTGGTTTTATGCACCACTGTCGTGGTTCTATTTGGGCTTTGTAGCGGAATTCGAGCGAGATGGTTATTAGGGTGTTGAATATATGATTGTGACTTGGTTATTGTCTTTTCGGGCTAGAGTATATTGCGTTATTTGCTTCTCCACGGTTATTGTCATGCACTTCATGTACTTGATGTCGAATTGCGCGTGGTTGTTGATTTTGATCATTGTGGCTTGAGGTATTTCATGGGATTGGTGTTTGGATAGGATCGCGCTTTGCAGCGGAGTTGTATTTGGATATTATCCTTTGTGTTAGATTCGTGTCTCTTGGTTCTACTATGTATGGTGGGGTCGTAGTATTACGGTTATGGTGGTGCTTGTTGATCTTGCGAGGCGATTCTTTCATTTGAGTCATTTTCCATGTTTGAGTATATTTGAATTGTTGCTTATTGGTGCACGGATTGAACGATTTGTGGCTTTAGGTTGTGTTGGTCTGTCATATCAAGAGAATTGTTGCGTTTGATGAGATGAGGTCATTGGTGTAAAGACTCATAAAATCTCATGGCTAAAAATAATGCCCAAATAGGTCCCCGTGTTGTTATAACTGTAGAAATTCTTAAAACGGACCTTTATTGAGTAAAAAGTACCCCGGGACTTAAAAGATATAATTTTCTAGATTTGCGCAGGTATGCGGTCCACTATGCGATCACATATCAGGTATGCGGACCGCATAGTGGTCGCATACTTGGACAGTTCGCTGTCCATTTTGAGGAAAGCTAAGTGGCCTAGAATCCGATCACATTTCACGAATGCGGGCCGCATAATTGTCGCATTCTTGCACCTTGATTCTTGTGGAGCGTGTTATGCAACGCACTATGCGATCGCATAATAGGTATGCGTACCGCATACTGGTCGCATACGTGGGCAGTCCGGTTTCTTTTTGGCCCATTTGAGGGCCATTTATGCGACAGGAATGCGGACCGCATAGCACGAATTTGATTGCATTCCTGACCGCATTTCTGCTTCGGGACTTTTAAAATTCTATTTTTATACCCGAACCCAAGTTCATTAAAACACTTACCCCCTTCCATTTTAAGGATTTTCTGAACAAAATAGAGAGAGAGAGAGAGGAGAGAGTTCTTGAGAGAGAAGGTTCCATCTTCACCAAAAATTGATTCTTCACCATCGCTCTGGCCCGGAAGTTATTGAGAAATTGTCATCTTCTTCACTCTAGGAGGTGAGTCCCCACCCCATTTCCTTTTAATTCTCAGGTTTTGGCTAAAAAGGGTAGAACACATAAATTGATTCTTGGAGATAAAAGTCGATACCTTGCATTCATGTAAGTAAAACTCCCTAATATAGTAAAAGGAAACGAGTTTGAGTAATTATTCACAAAAATGGGTTAGTAATCTAAGGGGCCACATAGCGTTCTGTAAAATGCCTAAATGAGTTCGAGTTATGTTTATGGTTCCTAATTCTAAGTGAAGTATTTCACATTGGGGAATAGATTGACGGTGCTAGACGGTCCGGTGATTTGTGTTAAGAAATTAAAGGGGAATTCTGATTCAAGGTATGTATGGCTAACTTTAATCTTCATAGAGTCTCCTTGTTGGTGTCCAAGCATTCGGTATGAGTTTCTGGCTTATCCATATGTGAATCGATTATTTTAATGTGTTGAGGCGTAAGATTATGTTCTCTGATTGCCCTAGTTGATTACCATGCCACCATGTTATATGAACTTGTGAAAAGGTGATTCTTTGTGCTTATTCAATCATGTGCAAAGCTTGTTAAATGTTGAATACATCAGTATGAGAGGATGTGCTGCAAAACGAAAGAAATGATAACGAATCAAATTGTTGAATGTTCCTAAGTTCTAAATGTTGTGTAGCAAGTAATGGAGCGGAAATGTGGATTTATCTAATTGAACTATATGTCGATGGTATGCCGTACACTGTTTGTTAACGATTTCTATGGCCTTGACTGCACATGGTTATTTGGTTGTTACAAATGTATATTCTTGATGATGAAAATCCTTGTGATTGAATTGACTGGTTGATGTTGCTATCAAATGTAATTGTACGGTGGGATCGGGTTGCACGCTGCAGCAGAATTGTAAGGTGGGATCGGGATGCACGCTGCAACAAAAGTAACAAGGGTGTAATGTGTTTTTGAGATGGGATCGAGTTGCACGCCGCAACAGAAGAAATAAGGGTTGAATATGATTGTAAGGTGGGATCGAGTTGCGCGCCGCAACAGGGGAAACAATTGAAATAAGAAAATGTAAAACCTCAATTATGATTCTTTGTATCCCTGTGCAATATTTGTTTGAGTTTCTTTAAATACCTTTTATATGTGTATTGCTTGATTTTACATAGAGTAAAGTTTGTCTATACATGCTCGTACTATTCAGTGGTCCCGTGATGGAAATGTTGTGTTTAGTTTGTAAAGCTTTGGGATCATCAAAGGATTGAAGCTTTAAAAGAGGAAAATGGAAATTTTGTTCTAAATTCATTATAAATTTGTATATTGTGCACGGGGTAACGCATTGGGTAGGAAAGGCAATCCAGGTCCACTTGACCGGAATCATCCGGTTAGGTGCCGGTCTCGTTCCTCGGTTTTGGGGCATGACAAACTTGGTATCAGAGCCTCAGGTTTTAAAAGTGTCGTAGGATGTCTCGGAGCTGTGTCTAGTAGAGCCCTTCCTATCGGTGTGTTGTCGACCACATCTATAATTAGGGGGTTGCATGGACATTTAGGAAAATACCCTTTATTGTTATTCTGTATCGTGCAATGTGGTGGAAGGTGAGGTTGTCTATCTCTAACTCGTGCATTGTTCCAATTTTCAGTAAATGGCACCCAAGAAGAGAGCTCGGCTCGGCTTAGAGGCCAATGCCACCCCAGGAGTGGTCATAAATACTCTAGCTGATGGTGTGGGTGCGAATGACTCCCCGGCCACAAATCAGCCTTACTCCTCCACTCCAGGCCAGACTATTCCTATTCTTTCTCCAGCGGAGGGTGCTACAGTCCCTCCCGCTGATGTTCCTGATCCTCCTCAGTCCCAGCTTCCAATCCCGGTATTTCTGATGGGGACCTTAGGGGAGCTATTCAGATGTTGACTCAGCTAGTGGCCTCCCAGGCCCAAAGTTCACATGCTGCCCCTGCGTCCTCTAGCGAGCAAGGGGATACTTCAGGTTCCAGGGTCAACCAGTTTCTGCGGTTAACCCCTCCAGAGTTCACAGGCACCGACCTAGAGGCTGATCCTCAGGAGTTCATTGATGAGATGTGCAAGACCCTCCGAGTTATGAGGGCTACTACGATAGAGGGGGTTGAGTTGGCTTCCTATCGTCTGAAGGGAGCGGCATATTCGTGGTTCGAGATGTGGGAGAGTTCCCGTGGAGAGGGGAGCCCTCTGGCGAGGTGGAAGGAGTTTGTGGATGCCTTTATGGATCATTTCTTGCCTTCCAAGATTATGGCAGTCCGTGTTACAGAGTTTGAGGCCCTTAAACAGGGCAACATGATGTGTTTGAGTATCATATGGAGTTCGTGCGCCTTTCCAAATATGGTGTTCACATGGTATCTACTATGGAGGCTAGAGTTCGTCAGTTTGTTCAGGGCCTTGGTCCCTTGGTTATTAATGAAGCTGTTACAGCTGCTCTGCATTTAGATATGAACTACGGGAAAATTGTGGGATTTGTCCAGGCTACGAAGGCACGGAAATTAAAGATAAGAATGGAGAGGGAGAGTAGTAGTAATAGTAGGGGCCAGTCAGCGGGCAACCCTGAGAGTTCAGTTGGAGGAGGGAGATCAGCCCTTGGGAGAGGGTCATCAGGGCCATCTCAGTCCTATGCTTAGTTCTGAGCGAGTGCGCCGTCACCAGGGCACAGTTATCAGCAGGGAGGTTGTGTTGGACCAAGTTCAGACAGTAGGAGGTTCCATCAGTCGGGTCGTTCAGGTGGGAGGTTCCAGTAGCAGCGGAGGGCCCCATTCTCTAAGTGTGGGAGGTTTCATTATGAGCCATGTTACTTGGACATACCGGTATGCTATAGGTGCGGAGTGAGAGGCCATGTTCAGCGAAACTGTTGTGCACCCTGTCAAGGCATTGGTAGGGGCATTTCTCAGCCATCCAGTTCTTTAGCCACTACATCTCCAACACGCCCTCCAGTCCGCGGCCCTCCAGCTTCAGCAGGGTGCGGTGCAGCTAGGGGTGGAGCACGGGGTCAAGGGGGACCCAGTCGGTTATATGCTTTGAGTAGTCTCCAGAGTGCGGAGGCTTCTCCAGATGTTGCCACAGGTATTTTTACTGTTCAGTCACATGATGTTTATGCTCTTATTGATCTTGGGTCTTCTTTGTCAAATGTTACTCCATTTATTGCTTCAAGTTTTGGGATAGAACCCGAACAGCTTCACGAGTCGTTCTCTGTGTCGACTCCGATTGGTGATTCTTTTACGGTCGTGCGAGTCTATAGGAATTGTGTTGTCACGGTGTGTGGTCATGATACCACGGCCGATCTTATTGAGCTAGTAATGGTATATGTTGATGTAATTACAGGGATGGATTGGCTCTATTCGTGCTTTGCTAAACTCGACTTCCGAACTAGAATTATGAGGCTTGAGTTTCCTAATGAATCACTTATCGAGTGGGAGGGGAATAATTTTGTGCCAAGAGGTAGATTTATTTCCTATCTTAAGGCCTCACTTATATAGAAGTATTTTCGGATGAGCTTCCTGGAGTTCCGCCAGATAGAGAGATTAAATTCGGGATTGATGTATTTCCAGATACGCAATCAATATCTATTCCACCTTACTGAATGGCTCCAGAAGAATTGAGAGAGTTAAAAGAACAATTGAAAGATCTATTAGAAAAAGGGTTTCATACGGCCAAGTGTGTCGCCTTGGGGTGCACCGATTCTTTTTGTCAGAAAGAAAGACGGATCGCTTTGGATATTTATTGATTATCGGCAACTCAACAAGGTCACCATCAAAAACAAATACCCATTGCCTCGGATAGATGATTTGTTCAACCAGTTGCAAGGTGCTAAGTTCTTCTCAAAGATTGATTTGCGGTCCGGGTATCACCAGTTAAAGATCAAGGAGCAGGATATTCGTAAGACTTCCTTCAGGACTCGATATGGGAACTTTAAATTTCTGGTAATGTCTTTTGGGATAACCAACGCCCCAACAACTTTTATGGATCTTATGAATTGGGTTTTCAAACCATTTCTTGACTCCTTTGTGATTGCCTTCATTGACGATATCCTTGTTTATTCGCGAAGTCAGGAAGATCATGCTACTTTCTTCAGGGCCGTTCTGCAAACTCTTCATCAGCACCAGTTGTATGCAAAGTTTTCAAAATGTGAATTTTGGCGAGAATCAGTCACCTTTTTGGGCCATGTTGTTTCCAAGGAAGGGATTCAGGTTGATCCCCAAAAGATCGCAGCAATAAAGGATTGTCCTAGACCAATGACCTCAATAGAGATTCGTAGTTTCTTGGGTTTGGCTGGATATTATCGGAGGTTCGTGGAGGGATTCTCTACCCTCGCTTCCCCATTGACTAAACTGACGCAGAAAGAGGTTCAGTTTCATTGGTCTGATGCTTGCGAAAAGAGTTTTCAAGAATTAAAATCACGATTGACTTCGGCACCAGTGTTGACCTTGCCAGAAGGTTCAGAATGGTTTGCTGTGTATTATGATGCTTCAAAGGTTGGTTTGGGGTGTGTGTTGATGCAATGTGGTAAGGTAATAGCATATGCTTCTAGGCAGCTCAAGAATCACGAGAAGAATTACCCGACGCATGATTTGGAGCTCGCGACGGTTGTGTTTGCATTGAAGATCTGGCGGCATTATATTTATGGGGTCCATGTAGACGTGTTCACAGACCACAAGAGTCTTCAATATTTAATCAAACAGAAGGAGTTAAACTTAAGGAAGCGGAGGTGGTTAGAATTGCTCAAGGATTATTATATGAATATTTTGTACCATACAGGAAAGTCGAATGTGGTAGCCGAAGCTCTTAGTCGGAAATCCATGGGTAGCCTGGCTAATTTGGAAGCAGGTCAGAGGCCTTTGCCTCAGGAGGTTTATCAGTTGGCCATTCTGGGGGTATGTCTTTCGCCCTCAGATGAAGGGAATGTCGTGGTTCATAATGGAGCGGAGTCTTCGCTTGTAGCGGAAGTCAAGGGAAAGCAATTCAGGGATCCAGCTTTAGCACACTTGAGAGAAGCAATTCTGAATCACAAGACTATAGCATTTTCACTCGGCAATGATGATGGTGTTTTGCGGTGCCAAGGGAGGCTATATGTTCCGGATGTGGATGATCTTCGGGAGAGAGTTATGGGCAGAGGCTCACAATTACAAGTATACCATACACCCAGGTTCTACGAAAATGTACCACTATCTCAAGGAGATTTATTGGTGGAATGGTATGAAGAGGGGTTAGGCGGACTTTGTGACTAGGTGTCCAAATTGTGAGCAAGTGAAGGCTGAGCATCAGAGGCTCGGTGGGTTGGCACAACTTATGGAAATACCGACATAGAAATGGGAAATGATCAATATGGACTTTGTGGTGGGGTTACCTCGCACTCCGCGTAATTTTGACTCAATTTGGGTAATAGTGGATCGGCTCACGAAGTCGGCGCATTTTTTGCCAGTCAAGTCCACCAATACTGCAGAACAGTACGATCAGTTATATATCAACAAAATAGTCAGGATCCATGGTACTCCAGTATCTATTATCTCGGATCGAGGGGCCCAGTTCACAGCTAACTTTTGGAGGAAACTTCAGCAAGGTTTGGGTACGCAGGTAAATCTCAGCACAGCATTCCACCCATAGACTGATCGGCAGGCAGAACGGACCATTCAGACGCTTGAAGATATGTTATGGTCTTATGTATTAGATTTAAAGGGTAGCTGGGATGATCACTTGTCGTATATAGAATTTGCTTATAATAACAGTTTCCATGCTAGTATTCAGATGGCCCCATTTGAGGCATTGTACGGAAGGAGGTGTAGGTCTCCGATTGGATGGTTCGAGGTTGGCGAGGCGGAACTGCTAGGACCGGATCTTGTGCACCAAGCTATGGAAAAAGTTAAAGTCATTCAGGAAAGGATGAAGACTGCTCAGAGTCATCAGAAATCCTATGTGGACGTTCGTCGAAGAGGTTTGGAGTTTCAAGTAGATGATTGGGTATTTTTGAAGGTGTCTCCCATCAAAGGAGTGATGCGGTTCGGGAAGAAAGGGAAATTGAGCCCAAGGTATGTTGGGGACATATAGGGTTGCTCAAAGGATAGTGCAGGTGGCGTATATGCTAGAATTTCCCCCTGATATGTCATTAGTGCACCCGGTGTTTCATGTGTCTATGCTGAAGAAGGTAGTTGGAGATCCATCTGTCATCGTGCCGGTTGAGACCATTGAAATTAATGAAAAGTTGTCATATGAAGAGGTTCCAGTTTCTATTCTTGATAGGCAAGTTCGTAGGTTGAGGAACAAAGAGCTCTCTTCGGTTAAGGTATTATGGCATAGTCAACAAGTCGAAGAAGCCACGTGGGAAGCGAAAAATGAAATGAAAGAGAAATATCCCCACTTGTTTGAATAAGTCCGGTAGTGGTTTTGAAAGTTGTCATCTCTAAGCAATTACATTGGTGTCAAATTTTGTGCAAGAACACTCCACTTGCCTAATTACCCTACTATTGTGACTTCTCAAACTTTGTGCCATAAATGTATATGTTGTTGTGATTAGTTGGATCATGTGCAACTCGTTGAAATAGATGAATTATGTGCAACTCATTGAAATAACTGAATTATGTGCAACTCATTGAAATAGCTGAATTATGTGCAACTCATCGTAATAGCTGAATCATGTGCAACTCATTGTAATAGTTGAATTATGTGCAAATTTGTGGAGTTAATCGAACTATGGTGAGGCTTGTGGAAGTAATTGAATTATATGTAGTTTGTTGAAATGACCGGATTATGTGCAAGTTGATAGAGTACCTGAAAATGTGTGGAATTTGTTAAAATGTGTTTCGGGGGCTCTCTGACAGGTAGATAGGCCTAATTACAAAGGAAGCTCTAGCGAAATTTCAAGAAATTATCGGAGTTAGTGAAAATTTGGGAGTTGGTTTATTTTGTGTTTTTCCTACTCTAGTGATTCCCCGATCCTCATTCGAGGACAAATGATTTTAAGTGGAGGAGAATGAAAAGACCCGTAAAATTTCATGGCTAAAAATAATGCCCAAATAGGTCCCCGTATTGTTATAACTGTAGAAATTCTTAAAACGGACCCTTATTGATTAAAAAGTACCCCGGGACTTAAAAGATATAATTTTCCAGATTTGCGCAGATCTGCGGTCCACTATGTGATCGCAGATCAAGTATGCGGATCGCATAGTGGTCGCATACTTGGACTGTTTGCTGTCCATTTTTAGGACGGCTATGTTGCCTAGAATGCGATCGCATTTCACGAATGCGGGCCGCATAATTGTCGCATTCGTGCACCTTGATTCTTGTGGAGGGAGATACGCAATGCACTATGCGATCGCATAATAGGTATGCGGGCCGCATAGTGGTCGCATACGTGGGTAATCCGGTTTCCTTTTGGCCCATTTGAGGGCCATTTATGCGACAGGAATGCGGACCGTATAGCAGGAATTTGATTGCATTCCTGACCGCATTTATTCTTCCGGACTTCTAAAATTCTAATTTTTATACCCGACCCAAGTTCATTAAAACACTTACCCCCTTCCAGTTTAAGGATTTTCTGAACAAAATAGAGAGAGTTCTTGAGAGAGAAGGTTCCATCTTCACCCAAAATTGATTCTTCACCATCGCTCGGGCCCGGAAGTTATTGAGTAATTGTCATCTTCTTCACTCTAAGAGGTGAGTCCCCACCCCATTTCCTTTTAATTCTCAGGTTTTGGCTAAAAAGGGTAGAACACATAAATTGATTCTTGGAGATAAAAGTCGATACCTTGCATGCATGTAAGTTAAACTCCCTAATCTGGTAAAGGGAAATGAGTTTGAGTAATTATTCACAAAAATGGGTTAGTAATATAAGGAGTCACATAGCATTCGATAAAATGCCTAAATGAGTTCGAGTTATGTTTATGGTTCTTAATTCTATGTGAAATATGTCACATTGTGGAATAGATTGACGGTGCTAGAAGGTCCGGTGATTTGTGATAAAAAAAAATTAAAGGGTAATTCCGATTCTAGGTATGTATGGCTAACTTTATTCTTCGTAGAGTTTCCTTGTTAGTGTCCGAGCATTCGGTATGTGTTTCTGGCTTATGCATATGTGAATCGATTGTTCTAATGTGTTGAGGTGTAAGATTTTGTTCTCTGATTGTCCTATTTGATTACCATGCCACCATGTTATATGAACTTGTGAAAAGATGATTCTCTGTGCTTATTCTATCATGTGCAAAGCTCGTTAAATGTTGAATACATCGGTATGAGAGGATGTGCTGCAAACGATAGAAATGATAATGAATCAAATCGTTGAATGTACCTAAGTGCTAAATGTTGAGTAGCAAGTAATGGAAGGGAAATGTGGATTTATCTAATTGAACTATATGTTGATGGTATGTCGTATATGACTCACTGTTTGGTAACGACTGTTATAGCCTTGACTTCACATGGTTATTTGGTTGTTACGAATGTATATTCTTGATGATGAAAATCCTTGTGATTGAATTGATTTGTTGATGTTGCTATCAAATGTAATTGTACGGTGGGATCAGGTTGCACGCCGCAACATAATTGTAAGATGGGATCGGGTTGAACGCTGCAACAGAAGTAACAAGGGTGTAATGTGTTTGTGAGATGGGATCGGGTTGCACTCCGCAATAGAAGAAATAAGGGTGAAATATGATTGTAAGGTAGGATCGGGTTGTGCGCCGCAACAGGGGAGACATTGAAATAAGAAAATGTGAAAACCTCATTTGTGATTCTTTGTATCCCTGTGCAATATTTGTTTGAGTTTTTTAACTGCCTCTTATATGTGTATTGCTTGATTTTACATAGAGTAAAGTTTTTCTATACATGCTGGTACTATTCAATGGTACTAACGTCCCTTTTGCCGGGGACGCCACATCTTTTATATGGATGTAGGTGGTTCTATAGCAGGTAGCTCGGTCCGCCGTTAGTGGTTCCTCCTCTTCATCTCTTCAGCAGTTCTGGTGAGCCCCATTTCCTCTCGGGGCCGTGTGTGGACTATATCATTCTTTTTTGCTTATGTTGTAAAAGGTATAGTCGGGGCCTTGTTACCTGCAAGTCTATGTAAACTCCTAACACTCTTAGAGGCTTCATAGACACTGTGTGGGTTGTTTATATATATTTTTGGTAGTAGTTGTAATTAATCGGAATCGTGGTCCAGTGATGGAAATGTTATGTTTAGTTTGTAAAATTTTGGGATCATCAAAGGATTGAAGCTTTAAAAGAGGAAAATGGAAATTTTGTTGTAAATTCATTATAAATTTTTATATTGTGCACGGGGTAACGCGTTGGGTAGGAAAGGCAATCCAGGTCCGCTTGACCGGAATCATTCGGTTAGGTGCCGGTCTCATCCCTCGGTTTTGGGGCGTGACAATTGGACATAGAATGGGCACTATGAGATTGGATTACGGTATGTTTGGAAGAATAATATCAGAAGCCGACTTAGAATTTGAGTTGTAGTTTTAGTTGAAGCAAGAGCTCCGTGACTTGCTAATCGGATAGGTGGTTACGAGTTTCTGTATGTTTATTTCATCATCGACATTGCACGAAGGTTTTGAATGAGCTTTTATATTATATGAGATTTATTACCGGTATTGGGTTTGTTTTGAGCAGCTACTGTGATCGGGAATTAATGCTACGAGTACGCGAGTTATGTGGTATATCATGTGATTACATATTGGGTTATGCTAATGACTTGATGCAGCTTGTTCAGACTTATACAGTGTGTAGATCTGAGATTCGGGTCTTGTAAGGAATTCCGGATGTTGGAAATTGGGTTCTAAGGCTTACGAACTAAAATTAAAATAATGATATGCAGTTGAGTTAAGTTGATTAGATTACACAAATTGGGGTGACGTGGGATCATCCCCAAGTTCATGCATGGAAGGATTACACGGCGAATTGATGGCTATGGAATGACTCTTGACACATTCGAGGACGAATGTATGTTTACATGGGAGAATGTAACAACCCGCCGGGTCGTTTTGAGCATTAGTATTCCGTTCTACTATTTGAAGTCTTGAGTAGCTTCGTATGATGTATTATGACTTATGTGTATCGTCGATTTTGGTTTTCAGGTGGTTCGGAATTGGTTTGGAAGAATGAGTTTCATGATTGAAGCTTTAAGTTGGAAGTATTGATCAAGTTTGACTTTTTAGTATTTGACCTCGGTTCGGAGTTTTGATGGTTCCATTTGGTCTGGATGGTGATTTTGGATTCAGGCGTATGCTCGGATTTGCATTTGGATGTTTCTAGAAGGTTTCGACACTAATTGGCGAAAGTTGAACATTTGAAGGTCTGGACTATTCATAAGTTTAACAGAGAGTTGACTTTGATAATATCATATTCGGATTGTGGTTCCGGGAATTGAAATTGTTTCGTTATGTAATTTGGGACTTGTGTGCAAAATTTGGGTTCATTCTGGGTTGATTTGATATGGTTTGGCACGAGTTTGGAAAGTTAAAAGTTCATAAAGCTTGATTTGACGTGTGATTCATCGTTTTGATGTTGTTATGTGTGATTTGAGGCCTCGAGTAGGCTTGTGTTATGTTATGGGACTTGTTGGTATATCCAGACGGGGTCTCAAGGGGCTTAGATGACTTTCGGAGGAGGTTCAGATCGCTTTGGATCATTTTGGCTAGGCTAGTTGGCTGGGATTCTAGTGTGACCGCACCTCTGGAGCTATGGGCGCAGGTGCGGAGCCGCAAAATCAGCAAAGTAACTGCTGAAGCAGAGGGTGCAGCTGGGAGCAGGAGTCTACAAATGCAGAAATTTCTTCGCATCAGCGCATGCGCAGATGTTGTTGATAAGTGGGGATTTTGACTACTTATTAGCGCCTTTTAGCTTTCGTTTTAGTACAAAAGCGTTTAATTGTGTTCTCGAAAACTAATGAAATAGGCTTAATTGCAGGAATATTGAAAAATGAGCCTCCAAGACGAAATCTAACTCAAGAAGGAGTGATCTGAACTCAAAGACAAAAACAGACACAGAAGCTTAAAGTGCGGACCGCAGAATATCATCTGCGTCCGCAAATTATGTAGAAGAACTTATCATAGATCTGTGAGAAGTGCAGTCGCAGAAGCAAGGCAAGATCAGAAGTTCAGAGAACATGCATATCAAGTTCCACGGAAGTGCGGACCACACAATCATTGTGCGGCCGCAGAAGATCCATTTTGCGGCCGCAGTTGCATTTGTGCAGTCCGAAAAAGATCCATGTGCGGCCGCACTCAGAAATATGCGGATTGCAGAAAGAGAGAGATGCGGCCACGATTCAGAATTGTCCGGCCGCAAGATTCCAATCCTGTCAAGCTGAAGCAAAGTGCGGACCAGACATGGAATTGTGCGGCCGCAGAACCTCTAAATGGGCATTTTAGTCTGAAAATTCCAGCTCTGTATAAATAGAAGAGTTTCATTTTTTTAGGTCAAATTTTGACATCAGCAGCTACAGTAGCCATTTTTCTTTACTCCTTTTAGTAGTTTTTGCCATTTTGAGTTTTTTGAAAATAGATTTCATTATTTTAATTATCAATATGGGTTTAATTATCATTTCTTCTTCTATTTCTTTTTTAAGCATGAGTAGCTAGGTTCTCACTACGGTTGTGACCCAACACTAAAGTGTAAACCCAATGGATGTTTTATTTATTGCTTGTTTATGGTTGGGTTTTTATTATTTGGCCTTATTCTTGCTTTTAATTGTAGAATTAATGGTTGTAAACATTAGTTTGACTTGGTCTTTACTTGAGAAAGAGGGACTTAGTCTAGGAAAATTTGGCTAACAAGAAATTGGGTTATTCAAGAGACTGATAATCCCAATTAAATGGTTGAACCTAGAGATAGTAAAACACCACTTGAGTTTTGTATCAACCATTTTGTTCAATACCCATTTGGACTTGAGAAAGGAAAATTGGACAAAACCACTCTCACACCGAGAGGTATTGAGTGGGTACTCGAGTGTTGATGTCTATAGTATACCCCGACAAATAAAACAATCTTTAAAGTTTAAAACCGGTTAGGCAAATACCTAGGTGAAGGTCATAGCCCTAGGCCTTTTATATCATTTGAAAAAAAACAAAAACAATTTCCTAGTTTTAATTCTTAGTTGGTAATCTTAGTTTAAATTAGACTTAGAAACAAACCAATTTTATGGAAGTGTAATTTGAGAATTCAAGCTCATCCACTATAGTATATACTCCTAAGTCCCATTCATAGCTCCCTGTGGAAAATCGACCCCGACTCCTTGTTGGGTATTACTTTTGCATTGAGCGTTTCATAACCTCGAATAGAGGTGTGACTTGGACGAGATCAATTTTTGGCGCCGTTGCCGGGGAGCTAAAAATAGATTTAGCTATATATTTGGTTTTGTGTGTGAATTATTTTTTTTCCTTCCTTGTTACTGATTTGTGTGAATCAATTCTAGGTACTATTATGGCAAACAACAATGATCAACTTGGAAACATGCCTTTGGGGGATGTGGACGTTGAAGATGACCAAGTTGAAGAGGTTCCTCTTGAACCTCAAGAAAATCGAAGAGGTCGGGTGCCTCAAGATAGCGTCCCCGTTCCACCCCCACCTCCACCAAGATCTTATACACACCGGGTGTATCCGGATGAAGGGTATTCAAGTGCCAGTGTTCCACACCGCATTGGGGAGGGAAACTTTCAAATCATGAATGTAATGCTCACATTGTTAGAACAACGAGGATTCTTCACCGGGACTCCGAGTCAAAATGCATACAAACACTTGAAGTGGTTTGTCGACACTTGTTGGGGGAGTAAACAGAAAAACGTGTCCAAGGATGCTCTAAGGTTGATTCTATTTCCTTTCTCTCTATAGGGGAAAGCCTTGCATTGTCTAGAAATATTTCCAAATCATTACATCCATACATGGGATGAATTCGCGGAGAAATTTATTTCCAGTTCTTTTCTCCCAGGCATATGGCTACTCTTAGACACAAGATTTAGTATTCAAACAAGAGCCCAGTGAGTCGTTACATAAAATATGGAAGAGGTACCGAACTATGGTCAAAGAGTGCCCAAATAATGACATGACGGAGGCTATGATTCAATAAACTTTCTATCGGGGGATCAATACTACCAATCAATGCGCGGTTAATCAACTTGCCGGTAGAAATTCATAACAAAACCGTATGCGGAAGCTTGTGAGATTTTAGATGAAATGGTGGATACTTAATCGGCATGGCAAAGTAGAGCAAATGTTCCTCAAGGTGATCGAAACGGGATTCACCTACATAAAGAATTGCATGACCATGGACAAGCCATTGCCAAGTTGACCGCCACAATGAATCAATTAGCTAAAGCTCAACTTCAACAAGTGAAAAATCCTAAGAAAGTAAATTTCATGGAGGGAGTTAGTATGATGGTGAACAAAAGAAGGTCCACAAGTGCAAATCGAGTGGAGAAATATGTGCAAAAAGATGGTGAGTTTGATCAAGATGAATCTTACAATGAACAAGAGGAGGAAGTGCAATATGTGAACAAATTTCAAGGGCAAAGAAACAACTCTCAAGGCCCGAATCAACAACAATGGCAACCTAAAGGTAATCAAGAGAATTGGAATTGTAACAACTAAGGTAATTGGAATGGTGGCAAAAATCAAGGGAATATTAATAGTAACAACAATAAAGAAAATTGGGGTGGTGGAAATAACCAAGGCAACTGGAGTGACAATAAACAAGGATATTGGGGAGGAAACAACCAAGGGGATGGAACAATAATCAAGGAAATCGGGGGTCGGGTTTTAAAAGGCCCTCGATGTATCAATGTCAATACCCGATTTACCCACCGAAAAGGACATCGTGACGGCGCCTAGTCTCTACGACTAGGTAAGCCTAATTGCGGAAAACACATACTAAATAGAAGCAATAAAATAAAGGTGAAGTAAGTGAGTCTACAACGAAACATCGCCACTTAGCGCGTACAAAATACAACTTTTCCCAAAACCCGGAATATCACTTTAGTCACAAGCTCTGTCTCAAAATAGCTCTATACAACGAGAGAGAATTTACATGAAAAAGGAATCTATCTAAATCTGGAGTGGAAGGTGACTCGAAGGACTCTGCGGACGCGGCAGAATTACCTTTCGGTATCCTAAAAGTTGTTGCTCGGACCCCTAGCCACGATACTAAGCGCTGGTACCTGGATCTGCACACGAAAAACATTGCAGGAAAGGGCATGAGTACACCACAAATTGGTACCCAATAAGGGCCAAGCCTAACCCCAGTCAAGTAGCGACGAGGTCAGGTTAAGGCTCTACTGGATTTTTATAGTAAAAATAGTTTAAAATTTTGAACAGATAGATATAATAAGCTGAGAAAAATCAGTAGAAACAATGAGCGAAAAGGAAATAACAACAGGGAGCCCTCGTCTCAGCACAATGCAGTACAGGGGGAAAGCTCCTGGAATCTCGTATGTAGTCCCAATTTAAATATGCAATGCAGTACAGGGGGAAAGCTCCCGGAATCTCTTCCGTAGTCCCAATTAAAATATGCTATGCAGTATAGGGGGAAAGCTCCTGGAATCTCGTCTGTAGTCCCAATTTAAATATGCAATAAAGTACAAAGGGAAAGCTCCCGGAATCTCGTCCGTAGTCCTAATTAAAATATGCTCTGCAGTACAGGGGGAAAGCTCCCAGAATCTCGTCCGTAGTCTCAATTTAAATATACAATGCAGTACAGGGGGAAAGCTCCCAGAATCTCGTCCGTAGTCCCAATTAAAATATGCTATGCAGTAAAGGGGGAAAGTTCCCGGAATCTCGTCCGTAGTCCCAATTTAAATATGCAATGCAGTACAGGGAGAAAGCTCCCGGAATCTCGTCTGTAGTCCCAATTTAAATATGCAATGCAATACAAATACAACGTACCATTTTGATTTAAAACAGTTCAGGAAAAATCACAGGCAAAATATGGATAAAACTACCTATGCATGGTACATGTGGTAATAACTAGGGAAAATTCAAGTAAAACATGTAGGCATGCTATTTTCTAATCTAAACTACATAGTCGATATAGGAACCAGTGAAATAGGAGTGTAATGAATTAAGTCATGGAGGAAAAATGGAGTTTTTGCAACAATGGCCCGTGTACGTACTCGTCACCTCACTCACAGGGCACCCAATAAACATAAGCAGTATTAAAACGGCCTAGGGAAAAGTCCCCAACACAGAGTTAGGCAAGCCACTTACCTTGACTGCGCTACTCAACTCAAAACCACGCTCTTGCCACGAGTATCCGACTCCGAATGGCCCAATTCGATTTCATAATGTAAATATCACTTTAAGGAATCAAAACAGCTAATAAGTTCGAAGCTAATATGCGAAATTAGGAAAATCGCCCAAAAAGTCCCCCGGGCCCACGTCTCGGGATCGAGTGAAAGTTACAAATTTTGAACACCCATTCACTCACGAACTCACTCAAACAAGAATCATCAAAAACTGACGAGATATCCTATTAAATTCTCGGATTTTCTAATTAGGTAAACTTTTCCCCATTTGCATGATTTTCACCTAAATCCCTTAATTGCATAGAAGAAATGGCCACAGATTAATGATATACAAAGGGAATAGGGTTAGGAATCGTTACCTATGAAGCTTCTCCTCAAAACTCACTCCAAATCGCCCACACCCGAGCTCCAATTGATTTTTTTGAAGTTATGAAATTTAAGCCCTCGAATCTGATATAACTGCCCAGCGATTTCCGCACCTGCACCTCTTGGACCGCACATGCGGTCCCGTACGTACGGAAATTACATCACAGGTGCGAAAACCCACTAAAAGGTATGGGGCTGCACGTGTGGTCAATTGGCCGCATCTGCGGAAAACCAACCGCACCTGCGAGCCCCTCGCCCGCACCTGCGTGTCCGCACCTGTAGAAGGTCCCTCGCAGGTGCGAGACACCAGAACCAGCAATGGTTCAGCTGTTCTTCCAAGTTCTAAATTCACTCGATAAGCACATGAAACATCCCTGAGGCCCACGGGACCTCAACCAAACTTACCAACCAGTCCTAATACCTTATCCAAACTTAGTCGAGCCTCCAAAACATATCACATAACACGAAAATCACCAATTATACATGGATTCAAGCCTAAGAACTTATGAAATTTCAAAACTCTACAACCGATGCCGAAACACATCAAAACTAGTCTGAATGACCTCAAATTTTACACACAGGTCCCAAATGATACAACGGACATACAGCCACTCTCGGAATTCCATTCCGAGCCCGATATCAAAATTTCACCTATCGGCCAAAATCGTGGAAATTCTAACTTTCGCCAATTCAAGCATGAATCTACTACAGACCTCGAAAGCACACTCCGGACACGCTCCTAACTCCAAAATCACCCAACGGAGCTAACGGATTTGATGAAATCCCATTCCGGACCCATTTTCCCGCAGTTCCAACTATGGTCTGATTTCTAAGGCTTAAACTTACATAGAAGGACTATGTGTCCAAAAAGTCTCCGAATTTCACCACAAAATGTTCCAATAAGTCCCAAAAACAGAAATAGACATGGGGAAAACAGTTATTAGGGGATCAGGCGCTAACTCTCAGAACGACCTACCGGGTCATTACATTCTCCTTCTCTTAAGAAAATCGTTCGTCCTCGAACGAGTATAGAGACATACCTGAAGCTGTGAAAAGATGAGGGTACTGACTGCGCATATCCAACTCGGTCTCCCAAGTCGCCTCCTCGACTGGCTGACCCCTCCACTGAACCTTTATTGACGCAATATCCTTTGACATGAGCTTTCTGACCTGTCTATCCAATATAGCTACTGGCTCCTCAACATATGATATATCCTTGTCCAACTGGATTGAATTAAAATCCAAAACATGAGTCGGGTCACGGTGATACTTCTGAAGCATGGAGACGTGGAATACCGGATGAACTCCTTCTAGGTTGGGAGGCAGGGCTAGCTCATAAGCAACCTCCCCAACACGTCGCAACACCTCAAAAGGGCCAATAAATCTCAGACTCAGCTTACCCGTCTTCCTAAACCTCATGACGCCCTTCATAGGCGATAGTCGAAGCAAAACCTGATCACCAGCCATAAATGCCAAATCACAAACCTTCCGGTCCGCATAACTCTTCTACCTGGACTGAGTTGTGCGAAGTCTCTCCTGAATCACCTTCACCTTGTCCAGGGCGTCCTGGACCAAATCTGTACCCAACAATCGGGCCTTGCCCGACTCAAACCATCCCACTAGGGACCGGCACCGTCTATCATACAAAGCCTCATACGGCACCATTTGAATGCTAGACTGGTAGCTGTTATTATAAGAAAACTCTACAAGTGGCAAGTATCGGTCCCATGACCCTCCAAAATCCATCACACAGGCACGGAGCATATCCTCAAGAATTTAAATCGTGCGCTCGGACTGCCCGTCTGTCTGAGGGTGAAAGGTTTTACTCAACTCTACCCTGGTGCCTAGCTCCTGCTGAATGGCTCTCTAGAACCGTGAAGTGAACTGTGTACCTCTCACTGAAATAATAGATACTGGAATACCATGGAGGCGAAGAATCTCCCTGATATAAATCTCCACCAACCTCTCAGAGGAGTATGTAGTCAACACAGGAATGAAATGGGCTGACTAATCCAGCCGATCCACAATCACCCAAATAGCATCAAACTTCTTCAAAGTCCGAGGAAGTCCAACCACGAAGTCCATAGTGATCCGCTCACATTTCCTCTCTGGAAGCTCAATCTGCTGAAGTAACCCTCCCGGTCTCTGATGCTCATACTTGACTTGCTGATAGTTGAGACACTTGGACACAAACTCCACTATATCTTTTTTCATCCTTCTCCACCAATAGTGTTGTCTAAGACCCTGGTACATCTTCGCGGTACCCGAGTGAATGGAATACCGCGAGCTATGGGCCTCCTCAAGAATCAATTTTCGAAGCCCATACACATTGGGCACACAGACCCGATCATGCATCCTCATCACACCGACATCTCCTATAGTCACATCCCTAGCGTCACCTCGCCGAATCCTGTCCTGAAGAACCAGAAGGTGGGGATCATCATACTGGCGCTCTCGAATGCGGTCATAAAGAGAAGACCAAGCCACCACACAAGCTAAAACCAGGCAAGGCTCAGAAAGATTCAATCTCACGATTTGACTGGCTAAGGACTGAATAGCTAAGGCTAAAGGCCTCTCAAATGCCAGAAGATATGCAAAACTCCCCAAACTCTCCGCCCGGTGACTCAAGGCGTCGGCCACCACATTGGCCTTCCCTGGATGGTATAATATAGTGATGTCATAGTCCTTTAGAACCTCCAACCATCTCCGCTGGCGCAAATTGAGGTCCTTCCGCTTGAATATGTGCTGCAAACTCCGGTGATTGGTGAAAATCTCACAGGGAACACTGTATAAATAATGACGCCATATCTTCAGGGCGTGAACAATCACCTGCCAACTCGGAATCATGAACTGGATAGTTCTTCTCATGCACCTTCAATTGTCTAGATGCGTAGGCAATCGCCCTACTGTCCTGTACCAACATCGCTCCGAGGCCAATCCTCAAAGCATCACAATAGACGGTATAGGACCCTGAACCCGTAGACAATACCAATACTGGAGCTGAAGTCAAGGTTGTCTTGAGCTTCTGAAAGCTCTCCTCACACTCCTCAGTCCACCTAAACGGAGCACTCTTTTGAGTCAACCTGGTCGTCGGTGCTGCAATGGATGAAAAACCCTCCACAAAATGGTGATAGTACCCTGCCAAACCAAGGAAACTGCGGATCTCCGTAGCTGATGACGGTCTAGGCCAACCCTGCACCGCCTCCACCTTCTTCGGATCTACCTTGATCCCATCCCAAGACACTATGTGGCCCAAGAATGCCACTGAGTCAAGCCAGAACTCACATTTAGAGAATTTGGCATACAATCTCTTCTCCCTCAAAGTCTGAAGCACAGTCCTCAGATGCTGCTCATGATCTTCCTGTGATTGGGAATACACCAGGATGTCATCAATAAACACAATGATGAATTAATCAAGATAAGGCCGGAACACACAGTGCATCAAATGCATAAAAGTTGCTGGGGCATTGGTCAGCCCAAATGACATAACAAGGAACTCATAGTGGCCATATCTGGTCCTGGAGGCAGTCGTCGGGATATCCGGCTCCCGAATCTTCAACTGATGATAGCCAGAACGCAGGTCATCTTGGAGAATACCCTGGAACCCTGTAGCTGGTCGAATAAATCATCAATGCGAGGCAAAGGATACATGTTCTTCACGATGACCTTGTTCAACTGACGATAATCAATACACATGCACATAGAACCATCATTTTTCTTCACAAATAATACTGGAGCAGCCCAAGGTGATACACTGGGTCTGATGAAACCCTTATCAAGAAACTCCTGTAACTGCTCCTTCAACTCGTTCAACTCAGGAGGAGCCAACGGTAAGGAGGAATAGAAATGGGTTGAGTTCCTGGCAACAAATCAATGTCGAAGTCAATATCGATGTCGGGCGGCATGCCCGGAAGATCAGCTGGGAATACATCAGGAAAGTCCCTCACTACTGGAACTGACTCAACTGGAGGGTATCAACACTGGCATCTCGCAATAGGCCAAGTATGCATCACACCCCTTCTCAACCATCCGCTGAGCCGTAAGAAATGAAATGACCCTGTGGGGAGTATACTCTAAGGTACCTCTCTACTCAAGTCTCAGCAATCCTGGCATAGCCAGCGTCACGGTCTTAGCGTGACAATCAAGAATAGCATAATGGGGAGAAACCAGTCCATGCCCAAGATAACATCGAAATCTACCATGCTGAGTAATAATAAATCAGCCCTGGTCTCAAAACCGCTAAGAGAAATCAAACACGACCGATATACGCGGTCCACAACTAGAGAGTCTCCCACAGGAGTAGATACATAGACAGGGGAACTTAAAGTATCCCGAGATATTCCCAAATGTGGAGCAAAATAAGAGGACACATAAGAATACGTAGAGCCTGGATCAAATAATATTGATTCATCCCTATGGCAGACAGGGACAATGCCTGTGATGACCGAGTCTAAAGAAACAGCCTCAGAACGGGCTGGAAGGGCATAGTATATGGACTGGCCTCCCCCTCTAGGGCGACCTCTACCTCCCCGACCCCCACCTCGAGCTGGCTGAGGAGGTGGAGTGGCAGCTGGGGCTGGAAGAATAGCCGGAGGACCCGGCGGAGCACGTGAAGGCTGATAATACTGTGGAGGTGCACCCCTCCTGGCCCTAGGGCAATCTCTAATCAAGTGACGAGTGTCACCACACTCAAAACAACCCCTCGGAGGAAGTTGCAGCTGAGACTGAATAGAAGATGGCATGTTGGGCTGGCCGGAAATAGCACCTCAAATTGGACGCATACTGGATACTGATGGTGCATAATAGAGCTTTTGAGGTCTAGGAGGAGCTGGAATACCACTGGCTGCTGGAAAGGCTGAATGAACAGGGCGACCCAAAAAGACCCTACCGTGATGTGCTGCTGGTGTACGAGCTCCTGAAAAATGGCCAGTCTCTCGAGACCTCTTGGCCTCCCTCTCCTCTCTGTCCCGGGTGGACATACTCTCCTGGAAATACTCACTACCTACTGGTAAGTGATATCCATCTCCAACTCTCTGGTCATACTGGTCCGAATACGAGGATGGAGTCCCTAGATGAAGCGGCGAACCCGCTCTCTGACTGTGGCAACCAAGGCTGGGGCATGCCAAGCTAACTCACTGAAATGGACTGCATACTCCGACACAATCATAGTTACCCGGCGCAACTGCTCAAACTACGTGCGCCAAGTATCCCTGAGGCTCTGAGGGACATACTCTCGCAAAAACATCTCTGAAAACTGAGTCCAAGTGAGTGAGGCTTCCTCGTTCGGACTACTCAGCTCATAGGCCCGCCACCATTGATATGCCGCTCCCCTCAGCTGGAAAGCGGTGAAAGAAACCCCACTGGTCTCCACAATTCCCATAGTGCGGAGAATACGATGACACTCCTCAAGAAATCTCAGAGCGTTATCTGAAGCTAGTCCACAGTAGGTAGGTGGTACTTCTTGTACCTCTCGAGTCTGAGTTGCTCGGCCTCAAGAGCCGCTGCCCTAGCATCATGCTGAACTGGAGCCGCTGGGGGCATAGGAATATACTCTGGGGCCTGATCAACCTGGCCCCTCTGATCAGGAGTGCGGGCTGCGGGAGTCTGTGCCCCTCCCCCGGCCTGAGATGTAGCGGGAGCTATAGGAAATAGTCCAGCCTGCACTAGAGTACCAAACATGCTCATGAACTGAGCGAAGGTCTCCTGCAAGGATGGAGCAGCAATAGGGACCTCTTGTGTCGGCTCTCCAGTTGGGGCTGCTATAGGCTCCTTTGTCGCTGCTCTCGCCTATGCTCGGGCTACACCGTGCAGTCGTCCTCTACCTCGGCCCCGGCCTCTAGCGACTCTGGCAGGGGTCTCGGGTGCCTGGTCGTCGGTCCTCCTAGTACGGTCCTCACCATCTGTGGGAAAGAATAGAATAGAATTTTAGAATTTTTGATGTAAATAACTCGCACGAAAAAGTAAATCAAAGAAATATGATTGTTCCTAACAGTTACAAAGCCTCCCGAAGATATATACGGACGTCTCTGCACCGATCCGCGAGACTCTAATAAACCAGCTTGTGAGTTGTGACTCCTATGAACCTAGATGCTCTTATACCAACTTGTCACAACACGATTTACCCACCGTAAAGGGCATCATGACGGCACCTAGTATCTACGACTAGGTAAGCCTAATTGCGGAAAACACATACTAAATAGAAGCAATAAAGGTGAAGTAAGTGAGTCTAAAATGAAACATCGCCACTTGGCGCGTACAAAATACAACATTTCCCAAAACCCGGAATATCACTCTAGTCATAAGATTTGTCTCAAAATAGCTCTATACAACGAGGGAGAATTTACATGAAAAAGAAATCTATTTAAATCTGGAGTGGAAGGTGACTCGAAGGACTCTGCGGACGCGGCAGAATTACCTTTCGGTCTCCTAAAAGCTGCTACTCGGATCCCTAGCCACGATACTGAGCGTTGGTACCTGGATTTGCACACGAAAAACATGTGTAGGAAAGGGCCTAAGTACACCACAAGTTGGTACCGGTAAGTGCCAAGCCTAACCCCAGTCAAGTAGTGACGAGGTCAGGTTAAGGCTCTAATTCTTATAGTAAAAACAGTTTAAAATTTTGGACAGAGAGATATAATAAGCTGAGGCAAATCAGTAGAAACAATGACCAAAAAGGAAATAACAACAGGGAGCCCTCAGCTCAGCACAACATATATCACAGTAATAAGTATGCAATGCAGTGCAGGGGGAAAGCTCCCGGAATCTCGTCCGTAGTCCCAATTTAAATATGCAATGCAGTACAGGGGGAAAGCTCTCGGAATCTCGTCCATAGTCCCAATTTAAATATGTAATGCAGTACATAGGGAAAGCTCCCGGAATCTCGTCCGTAGTCCCAATTTAAATATGCAATGCAGTACAGGGGGAAAGCTCTCGGAATCTCGTCCATAGTCCCAATTAAATATGCTATGCAGTACAGGGGTAAAGCTCCAGGAATCTCGTCCATAGTCCCAATTTAAATATGTAATGCAGTACATAGGGAAAGCTCCCGGAATCTCGTCTGTAGTCCCAATTTAAATATGCAATGCAGTACAAATACAGGATACAATTTTTATTTAAAACAGTTCAGGAAAAATCACAGGCAAAATATGGATAATACTACCTAAGCATGGTACATGTGGTAATAACTAGGGAAAATTCAAGTAAAATAGGTAGGCATGCTATTTCCTAATCTAAACTACATAGTCGATACAGGAATCAGTGAAATAGGAGTGTAATGAATTAAGTCATGGAGGAAAAATGAAGTTTTTGCAACAATTTCCCGTGCACGTACTCTTCACCTCACGCACACGGCTTCCAATCAACATAAGCAATATTAAAACAGCCTAGGGGAAAGTCCCCAACACAGAGTTAGGCAAGCCACTTACCTCAAGTGCGCTATTCAACTCAAAAACACTCTCTTGCCACTAGTATCCGACTCCGAATGGCCCAAATCTATTCAATTCGATTGCATAATGTAAATATCACTTTAAGGAATCAAAATAGCTAATAAGTTCGAAGCTAATATGCAAAATTAGGAAAATTTTCCAAAAAGTCTGCCGGGCCCACGTCTCGGAATCGAGTGAAAGTTACAAATTTAGAACACCCATTCACTCACAAACTCACTCAAACAAGAATCATCGAAAACCGACGACAAAATCCTATTAAATTCTCGGATTTTCTAATTAGGGAAACTTTTTCCCATTTGCATGATTTTTCACCTAAATCCCTTAATTGCATGGAAGAAATGGCCATAGATTAATGCTATACAAAGGTAATAGGGTTAGGAATCGTTACCTATGAAGCTTATCCTCAAAACTCACTCCAAATCACCCACACCCGAGCTCCAATTGATTTTTTTGAAGTTATAAAATTTAAGCCCTCGAATTTGATATAACTGCCCAGCGATTTCCGCACCTGCACCACTTGGACCGCACCTGTGGTCCCGCACCTACAGAAATTACATCGCAGGTGCAAAAACTCACTAAAAGACCTGGGGCCGCACCTCCTATCAATTTGCCGCATATGTGGCTCCTCATATGCGGAAAACCAACAGCACCTGCGAGGACTGGGTGACTTGGCCAAGTCCGCAAATGCGAGCCCCTCACCCGCACTTGTGTGACCACACCTATGGAAGGTCCATCACAGGTGCGAGACACCAGAACCAGCAATGGTTCAGCCGTTCTTCCAAGTTCTAAATTCACCTGATGAGCATCTGAAACATCCTCGAGGCCCCTCGGACCTCAACCAAACTTACCAACCAGTCCTAATACCTTATCAAAACTTAGTCAAGCCTCCAAAACACATCACATAACACTAAAATCACCAATTATACATGGATTTAAGCCTAAGAACTTATGAAATTTTCAAACTCTAAAACCGATGTCGAAACACATCAAAACTAGTCCTAATTAGTTCAAATTTTACACACAGGTCCCTAATTGATACAACGGACCTACATCCACTCTCAGAATTCTATTCCAAGCCCGATATCAAAATTCCACCTATCGGCCGAAATCGCGAAATTCTAACTTTTGTCAATTCAAGTCTAAATCTACTACAGACCTCGAAAGCACACTCAGGACACGCTCCTAACTCTGAAATCACCCAACGGAGCTAACGGAGTCGACAGAATCCCATTCCGGACCCTTCTTCCCATAGTTCCAACTATTTTTCAATTTCTAAGGCTTAAACTTACATAGAAGGATTATGTGTCCAAAAACACTCCGAATTTCACCACTAAATATTCCAAAAAGTCCCAAAAGCAGAAATAGACATGGGGAAAAGAGTTATTAGGGGATCGAGCGCTAACTCTTAGAACGACCTACCGGGTCGTTACCATCAACAACCAAGCAATCCACCTCCTTACCCTTCTCATGGTCCAACTTCTTACAACAATGAGATGGGACGAATTGAGAAAATGTTTAAGAAAATAAGGGAGAAGAATGCCGACTTCGATGCCCAACTTGCCTCTCACAATACATCTATCCGAAACTTGGAAGTCTAAATGGGCAAATCTCCCAAGCCCTAAACACTCGTCCTAAGGGGGCACTATCAAGTGACACGGTGGTGAACCCAAAGGGTGGAAACAACACGGAACATGACATGGATATTACTACAAGGAGTGGAAAAAGTGGGGATGTACCCACCTCAAATCAAAGGAAACTTGTGGATGATGAGAAAGTGTTTCAAGAAAATGAGACCCCGGACAATGTAGTGAAAGAAAATGAGGAAGTGCAGATTGGTATTGATGATAACGTGAAGGAAGCTCAAGAGGAAGTGAACCCGAATAGGAATCACATTATTTACATACCGAAACAGGTAGTGCAAAAGGCTAAGGAACCAATGCCTAGGCCTTCTCCTCCATATCCTTAAAGGCTTGCCAAGAAAAATGGAGAGAATCAATTCAAAATTTTCATTGACATGATGAAGAGCCTATCTATCAATGTGCCATTAATTGAAGCCTTAGAGAAAATGCCCGGTTATGAAAAGTTTATGAAGGATTTAGTGACAAAGAAGCGATAGATGAATTTTGAAACTATATAAATGACTCATCAAGTGAGTGAAATTGTGCATTAAATGGATCCCAAGTTGGAGGATCTCGGTGCTTTCACGATTCCTTGTACCATTGGGAGTGCCGAGTTTGCAAAAGCTCTTGGTGATCTTGGGGAAAGTATCAATTTGATGTCCTATTCGGTTTTCAAGACTTTGGGAATTGGGCAACCAAGACCCACATCTATGAGATTGTAAATTTCCGATCTTACCATGAAGAGACCATTTGGAGTGATTGAAGATGTATTAGTTCGTGTTGATAAATTTATTCTTCTGGAGGATTTTGTCATTCTTGATTGTGAGGTTGATTATGAGGTGCCAAATATTCTTGGTAGACCTTTCCTTGCTACGGGGAAGGCTCTAGTTGATGTTGAAGCCGAAGAACTTACCTTACGGGTTGGTGATGAAAAAGTGATTTTCCATGTGTGTAAGTCCATGCAGCAACCCAATAGAAAAGAGGTGTGTTCTTTCGTGGACTTGGTCACTGATATGATTGTAGATGAAACAAGTGTTGTGATGAATGTTGATGATACATTGGAGGCTGTTTTGCACAACTTAGATGATGAAGAGATGGATGGCTTCAGGGAATGTGTGAACTCGTTGCAAAGAATGGGGTCGTACACTTATGATCCCCACAAATTGTCCTTGGATATTGAAAATAGGACAATTCCTCCAACAAAGCCCTCAATCGAGGAGCCTCCCATTTGGAGTTGAAGCCATTGCCTCCACATCTTCGATATGAATTTCTTGGCCCTTCTTCTACTTTACCGGTTATTCTTTCCTCTTGTTTAACTAACGTGCATGTAGACTCCACATTGGCAGTGCTACAACAGAGGAAGAAGGCTATTGGATGGACATTGGCAGATATTCGGAGGATAAGCCCCGCAGTTTTCATGCACAAGATTAACTTGGAGGAAGGTTCCAAACCATCTATTGAACATAAAAGGAGACTCAGCGAAGCCATGCAAGAGGTTGTCAAAAAAGGATATCATCAAGTGGTGGATGTCAAGGTCGTCTACCCCATTTCTTATAGTTTGTGAACTTCTCCGGTTCAATGTGTCCCAAAGAAGGGGGCATGACGGTGGTAACTAATTATAAAAATGAGTTGATTCCTACAAGAACGATTACTGGGTGGAGAGTGTGTATGGACTATCATAAGCTCAACAAAGTCACAAGGAAGGACCATTTTCCACTTCCCTTCCTAGATCAAAAGCTTGGTAGATTGGCCGACCATGCTTTCTATTGTTTTCTTGATGAGTATTCCAGCTACAACCAAAATTTTATTGCTCCAGAAGATCAAGATAAGACTACCTTTTCATGTCCTTATGTTACTTTATCCTTCAAGCGGATACCATTTGGGTTGTGCAATGCACCGGCGACTTTTCAAAGGTGTATGATGGCGATCTTCACGGACATGGTGGATTATTACCTTGATGTCTTCATGGATGACTTCTCGATGGTCGGGAATTCTTTTTATGATTGTCTCGAAAACTTGGATAAAGTGTTGGCAAGATGTGAAGAAACAAACATGGTGCTAAATTGGGAGAAATGTCATTTCATGGTCAAGGAAGGCATTTTCCTTGGCCAAAAGATCTCAAAGAATGGCATTGAAGTCAAAAAGGGAAAATTTGAGGTGATTTCTAAACTTCCACCTCCAACTTTGGTGAAAGGTGTGCGGAGTTTCTTAGGCCATGCGAGACTTTACCAGAGTTTCATCAAGGACTTCTCTAAAGTGGTGAACCCGTTGTGCAATATTTTGGAGAAAGATGCTAAGTTCCATTTCAATGATGATTGCATGAGAGCCTTTGAATTTCTAAAGCTCAAGTTGACTATTACTCCCATTATCACCATTCCTAATTGGAGTGTTTCTTCTGAGCTCATGTGTGATGCAAGTGATGTAGCAGTGGGGGATTTTTGGGGGCAACGCATCAACAATATTTTTCATCCGGTCTATTATGCAAGTAAGACCATGAATAGTGCCAAAACAACTTCATCGTTACGGAGAAAGAGATTCTTGCCATTGTGTTTTCTATTGAGAAGTTCTGCCCATACTTGATGGGTGAAAAAGTAATTGTCCATACGGATTATACGGCACTTCATTATCTTATGATCCAGAAAGATTCCAAAGCCCGATTGATGGTGCTTCTGTTGCAAGAGTTTGATATAGACATCCAAGATTGAAAAATAAGTGAAAACCAAGTGGCAGACCACTTGTCTCGTTTGGAGGAGGAGGGAAGGCCGCATGATGTCCTTTAAAGCAATGATTCCTTCCCCCATGAGCAACTCTTGGCTATTTCAATGAAATAGGTGCCATGGTTCGCGGATCTAGAAAACTTCCTTGCAAGTGGTATCATCCCGAATGAGTTCTCTTCAAACCAAAGGAAGAAGCTCAAACGGGATTGTCAAGACTATTATTGGGATGAAACGTACCTTTTCTGGATTTGTACGGATGGAATGATTAGAAGATGTGTACCGGAGGTAGAACAAGTTAAAATTCTTGGAGCTTGTCATTCTTCACCATATGGTGGTCACCATGGTAGATCAAGAATGGCGTCTAAAGTACTAAGTTATGGTTTCTATTGGCCCACCCTTTACAAGGATGCAAGTGATCTAGTCAAGCGTTGTGATGAATGTCAAAGGTCCGGTGGAATCTCAAAGAGATATGAGATGCCCCTCACCACCATTTTAGATATTGATATTTTCGATGTGTGGGGTATTGACTTCATGGGTCCTTTTAGAATTTCTTATAGAAACACCTACTTCTTGGTCGCGGTTGATTACGTGTCCAAATGGGTTGAGGCTGTTGCTTTACCCCACAATGAAATGAGAAGTGTAGTGGCATTTTTGAAGAAGAATATTTTCACAAGATTTGGTACTCCAAGGGCTATCATAAGAGATGGGGGATCGCATTTTTGCAACAAAGATTTCGACACCTTACTCACCAAGTATGGTAACACTCATAAAGTCACGACTCCCTATCTCCACGAGCAATCGGTCAAGTGGAAGTCTACAACCGGGAGATAAAGAGCATTTTTATCCAAAACAGTTAATGCTAACCGGACGGATTGGTCCAAGAAACTTGATGATTCTTTATGGGCTTATAGTATGGGTTACAAAACACCTATCAGAATGTCTCCATACAGGTTGGTGTTCGGAATAGCTTATCATCTTCCAGTGGAACTTGAGCACAAAGCCATGTGGGCCTTAAAGAAGTTGAATCTTGAGTGGGATGTCGCCACCAACTTAAGGGTGGCACATTTGAACGAGTTGGATGAGTTCCGGTTTCATGCATACACAAGTTCGTCCTTATACAAAGAGAAGATGAAATATCTTCATGACAAGTACATTTGGAACAAAGATTTTAAAGAGGGTAATCTTGTGTTGTTGTTCAATTTGCGATTACGGATGTTTCCCAGAAAGTTAAAGTCTAAATGGAGTGGCCCGTTTGAGGTTGTGGGTGTGACACCCTTTGGTGCTTTAGACTTGAAGAATAAAAATGATGAAGTGTTTAGAGTCAATGGTCACCGGGTGAAGCATTACCTCGGAAGAGTTGGTGATGGCCACGTCGTCGCGGTAATTCATTTCAAGTGATGGTAATCTGCGTCATGTCGCGACATTAAATCAAGTGTTTCTTGGGAGGCAATCCATGTTTATTTTCTCGTTTTTATTCTTTAGATAGGTCTTATTTTGTGCTAACGAGTTTTGAAGTGTGTTGCAGGAATGAGGGTGCTTTACAGGAACTGCGCTCAGAAAAATTGGCTAAGTATGGAAAAAGTGTAGACTGCACATGTATTGTGCGGACAGCAAGATTTTGAATGCTGTAGCAGAAGGAAACTGCGGCCGCACAATTCTTGTGCGTACCGCACTACTTGAGATGGAAAAATGCAAACTCTTTGAAGTTTGCTTGTCAGAGAAATGGCCGAAGTGCGTCCACAAGGAAATCTACCGTCCGCACCAAAATCTGCGGTTGCACACGTAATTCTGCGAACCGCAGATCAACAGAGGGAAATTGAACAACAGGTAACAGAGTGCGGACCGCAGAAAGAATTCTACGGCTGCAGTCGTCTCTTGAACCCTTAGCCGATCCACTATAGTATAAATAGTATCCCTAAGGTTACTGTTGCGACTATCCAATCTATGAGAAATTAAAACAAAGGCTAAAATCTTTCACACTACTGAGTCAATCATATGCCACTTAATTAAGCATCTTTGATCATTCCTTAACACCACTTTATCGTTGTTATGTTCAAATCATTTCTAGAACTCTTCAATTTTCTTAGTTAGTTTATAATTTATTAGTTATTTTAGACCATTTGTCAATTTCATATCTATGTGGGGTGTAATTTGTGTTAGGTAAACTCCTAGTTGCTATTTGGGGAATGGGTATTTGGTTGATAATGTTTAATCGCTACTACCATGTTCAATTTGTGCATAATATCAAAACCCTAAAGAACTCTGCCCAATTGAATTTTTACATGTGCGGCCGCACAAGGAATTGTGCGGTCCGCAGAAGTATAGGTTAGGGCATCTAGTTTGGAAAGATTGTGCAGACCGCGCTTGCAATTGTGTGGTCCGCAGAAATTCAACCGCGGCCATAGAAAAGTGTGTGCGGCTACAGATCTGGGTATTCATTGTTTTAGAGGGTTTCCATTTTTAAGGTATTAACTATGCGGCCGCACTCAAAAATGTGTGGACCGCACTTCAGATGTGCGGCCGCACTAAAAATTGTGCGGATCGCAGTTTCATCTTTGCAGCCACACTTTCAAATTGAGCGGTCCCACACAACCCAACCTGCGGTCGCACTTGCAATTGTGCGAACCGTACTTCCTCACCCTCCAACATGTTTTGTTCTGCAACTTTCTGCTTACTTGCACTTGAACTAGAACGAACTCCTGTTGTTTTTTTATGCAGAATGGTTAGATCACGTGGTCGTGGTGATACATCAAAAGGGAGGGGTGAACCTTCCCGAGGCCGAGGCAAGAGCACTTTACCCCTAGCCCTTCAGAAAGTTATATCCAAAACGGTGGCAGCCGACCGAGGTAGAGCTGCAGAGGCCTCTGAATCAAGTTCTTATGTATCGTCTAGGGAAACATCAGAGGGTGACTTAGTGCAAGAGCAACCTGCTGTTTAATCACAGCCACAGTAGCCTCAGGGAAGATTTCAACCCCCGACAGGAGCCTTCCACCTCTGAGAGCACTTTTGAGGGTTCGGAAGGTGATAGTTAAGCTTCGAAGCCCTCATCTACACATGCACCAATGCACCAGCTACTACAGTGGATGTGTATGATATCTCGGATGATGGTCGAGGGGGTGATACCAGTGTTTCTGGCCTTGAGAGGTCGAAGAAGAAAGAAATTTTGGAAGATAGATTCGTTAGTCTAACTGCATTCAATAGTTTTCGAGAGTGGTGGCTGTCGAGATCGCTCACTCTTGAAAGTCAGTTCTTGTTGAAAGATCTTGATAAATACAACACGGCGGTGTCGAGACAATCGGGAGCAGAAGGGGTGGACATGATTCCTTCAAGTGTGGTAGATGCTAAAGAGTACCTGGTCCGGGAATTTTACGCCAATGTAGCGCACATAAAGAAGGGGACCAAAGTGACGAAAGTGAGGAATCTGAAAGTGAGGTTTGACCAGAGCATCCTGAACACATTCTTAGGGTTGGAGGATGTTGATCCGGTGCAATACTTGGAAAAGCTGGCTATGGGCGATGCAGCTCGCCCATGGCTACCTAAGATTCTGGAAGCTCCGGGGTCACCACCACCATGGATTACAGCAGGGGTTCCTATTCAGCGGAACACCCTAAATTTTGAGGCAAAGGGATGGCAGATGTTTGTGTGTAGCATAATAGACCCGTGCCAAAATGAAACAAATCTCCCAATCCCACGGGCAGTGCTAGTCGCCTCTATCATGGTCGTGTACCCAATCAATGTGGGTGCCGTGATGTCAGCTAACATGTCTTTGGTTGGCAGGCAAGGTGACAGCTCCTACCCGTATCCCAACACTATTACGGAGTACCTTAAGGATGCGGGGGTGGAGCCGAAGAATATTGACACAAAGGTTCGGGAAAAGAAGCCTTTCACTTGGTATTCTCTGAAGGACCCGAGGAACCCGAAGAATAAGGGTCATCTGACTACTACCGTGGGCCAGTCTGATGAGCCTTCATTGGTAGCGAAAGAGTCAGTAGACATGCCTTCCACTTCAGCAGTGCCTTCTATCAGTGCAGCTGCCATGCCTCCACCTCTTTTTTCAGGGCCTTCAGCATCAGTTCCCTCCACCTCGACTTTGAGGTCGGCGCCTATGCCCGCTCATCCACTATCTGCGTTGTGAGCCTCCCAGATAATGGTGAGCCTCAACAACTGGATGCAGACAGTTGTTGCAAAGCTGTCCGACTTATCCAATGTTGTTGCAGCCCAGACATCTACCCCGACACCCTGGTACCCCAGATTCCTCCAATAGTGGAGGATACATTTTTGGAGAACCATTAGACCATCATGACCACTTTGGTAGAACATGAAGCAGTAATTGAGGAGCTTGGGAAGCAGGTAAAGAAGATGAAGAAATCCCAAGCATCCAAGAAATCAGTAGACAAACTGAGGAGAGAGGTGACCAAGATAGCAGCCGCTGGGGACCTTCCATTTGATATGCTGATCGAGACAGATCCAGCAGCACCAATAGATCCAGCAGCACCATCAGCACCAGTGGCACCAGCTGGCCAGTCTGAGGAGCAAGACCTGGATACCGACACTATTGAGGCGGTGCGACAGATGTTCACCAACCCAACTACTCCTAGAGCTGAGTATGATGAGATCTAGTTAGAGGAGGCTGAGGGTGGTGACGTTGCTATGGACACAGAGATGTCCAAGGCCACATAGGAGTCCTCTTTACTCTTACCTTTCCTTATTCTTATTTTGTTAAGCATTGGGGACACTGCTTATTTTTATTCGGGGTGGAGTTTATTTGATATTTGGATGATTTGACATTTGGCTTGTAATAACCGATAACATTTTCCTTTTTCTTTTTATTCTATATATATTATTTTCTCTCTCTATTGATGTATATATTTTCTCTTTTCCTCTCTCATTATGTATATTCATTTATGCTTTCAGTAGCTTGCTTTGTAGCTTCTTTATTTTGTTTTCTTATTAGTCAATGTTTAATTCAGTAGCTTCTTATTTAGTCTAATAGCTTCTTTTTAATCTAGTAGTTTCTTTTTATTCTTAAGTGGTCAATAAGCCTTTGGTTTTCTCAATTCCACGATTCTTTCAAAAGGTAGTTTTTGTGTGAACCAGGTGAATGTTCCCAACGATGGATGGCATGACAACCTTCTTAAGGGATTGAGTCTGTTTTTTGTGTTTAGGTAAGAATAGTAGTAATAATGAATAAAAATACCTAATTGAGTCAGTCTCGAAGAGTCAAACATGCTTCACTTGGTACCAACACACTTAACTACGTGCTTATGACTAAAAATAAGTTTTTTAAAAATAAATAGCTCTAGTTAGTGACCTTCTAACTCTTGTGTTGACTTAAGAAATCATCGAGTGGTTTAGTCGAACCATAGTGATTTTCAATCTTGAATATGGTCGTTGTGGGCCTTCGACTCTATCCTCTTTAACAATCCAGTTATGTGAGAGGTGAGATATTTTTGTTGCAAGTCCAAGTACCTGTGTGAATGGTCTAGAACTTGCTCCAAATGTGTTCCAAGGAAAAATATTAAGTTTTGCTTGGCTTGAGAAATGATTGTAGGCTCTACTTGACCCGCTTGAAATTTTCCATAGCCCACCAATGTTGTTATCCCTAGTCAACCCAATTTATCCTAAAACTTTTTTTTTGTGATAACCATGTTATAAGCCTTTACCCATTTTTTTGTGACCCTCTCTTGGCACCCGATATTTCCTTAATACTCTTGAGAAACAATTGGCTAAAAGCATAAGTTTGGGGGAGATAAGAGAAGTTTGAAAAAGGTATCAAGGAACAAAAAGAGAAAAGAAATTAAGAAAGGAAAGGAAAGAAAAGTAAAGAAAGAACAAAACGAAAAATGCAAAAAGAAAGTGAATAAGTTGAAGAGTTGAAGGGATTCAAAGAAAAGTAATGATGCAAAGCATGGAGAAAATGAATATCATGGCCAAGAAAGAGTGATGTTAAGTCTCTCTAGCTCCCCTAAGGAAAAAGAAAATGTCTCAAAGAGTTGGCAAAGCATGAGCTGATAAAAGAAGATGGAGTGCTTAAGGAAAGATGAACTCGTTCTATTACAACATATCCAACCTTAATCCAAAAGCCTTCATTGCAATCCGAAAAAGCCATGCGTGATTTCAACCGAGTGAACTTACATTATTGGTGATATACGTGAGGGGAAAGAATATGGTACTTAGAGTCGTACTTGTGACATTCTTGTGAGAGAGATGAGCGAACCTTTCACAATTCTTTGAATTGAGTGCAAATTCTTAAGTGAGATATGCTAGCGGAGAGTAGAGGAGGAGGAGTTTGGGATCCACAATGACCAACGTGAAAGAGCAAGCTTCCTTGATGAATAAAGTCAACTCTTGATACCCAAGTGTCACATTAGAACTATTTGTGCTTCAAAATTCAAATCATTGCCTTGGTGATAATTCATAAGTGTTGTGGGTAATTATTGGTCCCAATTGATGTGTGATTGATGCATCTTTGATTAGCTGGAATAGCTCTCTCCTCAAGTGCCAGATATGAATGTTTTATGAATTTCATACGGGACTACTTACTTACCTAAAGTTCACTTTTGGCTTACCAAAAAAGTTGACTGAAGGAACTGACCTAAGCATAGCTCTCTCTCTCAAATACAAATGCCAAGAAAGGGATTCCTTGGATAAAGTGGAAAAATGCTAAAAAAATCCTTTCATTTCTCTTTGAAGGCCTTTGTCCTACTTATAGTATCAGTCCTCCAGCCTATACTTGTGTTTTTATTAACCAAGAACACATGCACTTTGTTGGCACTAAAAAAAAAGGTTATTCAATCCACTAGTGCAACTGAAGGTGCGCAGCCTCTTCTGAACCGGAACAAGAAAGAGCTCATAACCACTGCTTGTGAACAGCTCTCCTCAACTTAAGGCGCACCTACTCTTACTAGAAGTCTAGTCTCTCTCAGGTCCAGTTTCGATCTCTAACTAACTAACTTACAACATAGGCCGGAAGAGAGATATTCAGNTCCAAGAAAGGTAACTTGTCGAGGAGGTAACTACCTTATTTTCTTGAGGACAAGCAAAAGCTCAAGTTTGGGGGAGTTGATAAGTGGGGATTTTGACTACTTATTAGCGCCTTTTAACTTCATTTTAGTCCAAAAGCGTTTAATTGTGTTCCCGAAAACTAATGAAATATATTTAACTGCGAGAATATTGGAAAATAAGCCTCCAAGACGAAATCTAACTCAAGAAGGAGTCATCTAAACTCAAGGACAAAAACAGACACAGAAGCTTAAAGTGCGGACCACAGAATATCATCTGCGACCGCAGATTGTGTAGAAGAACTTATCATAGATCTGTGAGAAGTGGGGTCCGCACATGAAATGTGCAGCTGCAGAAGCAAGGCAAGATCAAAAGTTCAGAGAACATACATATCAAGTTCAATGGAAGTGCGACCCGCACAATCATTGTGCGGCCATAGAAGATCAGTTATACAGTCGCAGTTGCATTTGTGCGGTCCGCAAAAGAGCCATGTGCGGTCGCACTCAGAAACATGCCGACCGCAGAAAGAGAGAGATGCTCCCGCGGTTTAGAATTATGCGGCCGCAAGATTCCAATTCTGTCAAGCTGAAGCAAAGTGCGGATTGCACATGGAATTGTGCGGCCGCAGAACCTCCGAAAGGGCATTTTTTTTGAAAAATCTAGCTCTGTATAAATAAAAGAGTTTCATTTTTTTGGGTCATGTTTTGATATCAGCTACAGTAGCTATTTTTGTTTACTCCCTTTAGTAGTTTTTTGCCATTTTGACCTTTTTGAACATAGATTTCATTATATTAATTATCAATATGGGTTTACTTATCATTTCTTCTTCTATTTCTTCTGTTTTAAGCATGAGTAGCTAGATTCTCACTAGGGTTGTGACTCAACCCTAGAGTGTAAACCTAATGGGTGTTTGATTTATTGCTTGTTTATGGTTGTTGTTTATTATTTAGCCTTATTCTTGCTTTTAATTGTAAAATTAATGGTTGCAAACATTAGTTCATGCCTATTGGACTTGGTCTCTACTTGAAAAAGAGAGACTTAGTCTAGCAAAATTTGGCTAACAAGAAATTGGGTTATTCAAGAGATTGATAATCCCAATTAAAGGGTTGAACCTAGAGATAGTAAAACCCGACTTGAGCTTTGTATCAGCTGTTTTGTTCAATACCCATTTGGACTTGAGAAAGCCAAATTGGGAAAAAACACTCTCTCTCACCGAGAGTTATTGAGTGGGTACTCGAGTGTTGATGGCTATAGTATACCCCGACCATTAAAACAAGCTTTAAAGTTTACAACCCATTAGGCAAACACCTAGGTGAAGGTCATAGCCCTAGGCCTTTTATATCATTTGAAAAACAACAAAAACACTTTCCTAGTTTCAATTCTTAGTTGTTAATCTTAGTTTAAATTAGACTTAGAAACAAACCAATTTTGTGGAAGTGCAATTTGAGATAATTCAAGCCCATTCACTATAGTATATACTCTTAAGTCTCATTCATAGCTCCTTGTGGAAAATCCACCCCAACTCCTTGTTGGGTATTATCATTGCATTGACCGTTTCATAACCTCAAATAGATGTGTGACTTGGACGAGATCAGGCGGTGGCTTTGGCACAGAAGCGCGAAAAGGGGTGCAGATGCGAAGCTAGTGATCGCACATGCGATGTCGCAGAAGCGGGAAATATTTCTGCATGTGCGAGAGGTCGTCTATTAAGTGGAGTCTGTAGAAGCAGAGCATGTGTCGCAAAAGCAATGCCACAGAAGCTACTCTTTTGTCGCAAAAGAAAAAATGGCTGGGCAGAAGCTATAAATTGAGGATTTTTCTCATTATAACATATTTTGAATTCGGGAGCTCGTATTTGAGTGATTTTTTAGGTGATTTTCACCATATGGACTGGGGTAAGTGTTCTATACTCGAATTTGATAATATTTCATGAATCTATCTTTGCTTTTGAAGTTTGATTGATGATTTCAAGAGAGAAATTGGGAGGTTTTCTCTAAAATTTTGTGAAGTGAATTTTTGAGTTTCGAGCGTCAATTCAGAGTCGGATTTGAGTGAAACTAGTATGGTTGGACTCGTAACTGAATAGGTTGTCGGATTTTGTAAGTTCGTCGGGTTCCGAGGTGCGAGCTCAGGTTTGACTTTTGGATTGACTTGGGCTTTTGATTAAATATTAGACCTTTATCGATTGGGTTTGTTTCCTTAGGCATTAGATGTATTTGAGTTTCTTTTGGCTAATTTCGAGCCGTCTGGAGGTTGATGCGCACGAGATGGAATTTCTAGAGTATTGTTTGGCTTGCTCGGTATCGAATTTGACTTGTTTGAGGTAAGTAACACTTCTAATCTTGGTGCTGAGGATATGAACCCCTGAATATACGTGTTGTGTGTTGGTGTTGGTGTTGGTGTTGGTGTTGGTGTTGAGGTGACGCACATTCTAGGTGACGGGCGTGTGGCCTGAACAGTGTGAATTATGACTCTATTGATTATGTGGTATTGTGTAGTGACCTATTATTGTTTCTTAGTATGAAATTTCTACGTGCTAGAGTAATTAAACTGTAATCCATGTTAGAAACTATGTTTAGGCCATATGCTTATCTTGTTGGGACCCGCTGACGTCGTCTCTGTTGTTGAGTTATTTGCTTAAATTGCAATTTTATACTCGTCCATACTCATTCACTGCATATCATATCTCAATATCTGATATCATCTATCTCACATCATATTATCATTGTTTGGGCCGATTAGCATGAGATTTGTGAGGTCGAGAGATTGGAGAGATTGATGACTGAGTGAGGTTGAGGGCCTGACTGTGAGAATGTTTATGGGATTGGGTTGCACGTCACAGCAGGCTTTATTGACTTATGCCATGATTGTCTTATATTAGAGCTTGGGCAGAATCCACCGCTCCGGAGTCTAACTTATCGGTAGTGAGCGCAGGTACCTACTGAGCGCGAGTGCCGAGTGATTAGGAGGAATGAATGATTGTGAATACTGAGTGACTAGGAGGACTGAGCAATTGATACTCTGAGAGTATGTATATGGTTTCATCACCGCGTTGCATTATATTTGACATGGCATGTGGGCATTGAGATGCATTTCCTCATGAAGTATGGCATTGTGACATTCATGACTTCACATACACATTGACATGTAGGCATAGAGATGTACTTTCCTTATGGAATCTAATAATGGAACATCTTACCGGTTATTGAACGTTTTTGAAAAAAATCACTATTTATCATATTTACTCTTTTTTGGTGATTTCGGTTAAAGATTTGGATTTTGCTGTTATACCTGAAAAGCATGTCTATCTTCCATAACTATGAACGAGCTGAACATCATATCTTTGAGTATTACTTGTACTGTTTCATTATATTGTTACAAGTTGTTCTTGTGTAATGACTCAGTCGGTCGTTCCGAGAGTTATAGCCCTGTTTCTCCCATTTTTTCTTCTTTATGTGTTATTCAGCTTTATGTTGTTTCATCGGGTTGGTTGGTTCGGGTCTGGAGTGGTTTTGGAGCGGAATGAGACACTTAGTTTCTATTTTAGAAGGTTAACTTGGAAAAGTCAACCTGATGTTGACTTATGAGTAAACATTCTCGGATTTAAATTTGTATGGTTCTATTAGCTCTGTTAGATGATTTTAGAGTGTGGAGCGCATACAGGAATGCAATTTGGAGGCCCATGGTAGAATTAGGCTTGAATTGGCGAAAGTTAGAAATTCGGCGATTTCGGTTGATAGTGTACTTTTGATATCGGGGTCAGAATGGAATTCCGAAAGTTGGAATAGGTTCGTAGTGTCATTTGTGACGTGTGTGCAAAATTTCAGGTCATTCGGAGGTGATTTGATAGGTTTCGGCGTCGTTTGTGGAATTTGAAAGATTAGAAGTTCTTAAGCTTGAATCCGAGGGTAATTTGGTCTTTTGATGTTATTGTGAGTGATTCGAAGGCGCGACTAAGTTTGTATGATGTTTTGGGACTTGATGGTATGATTGGTTGAGGTCCCGGGGGGCCTCAGGTGAGTTTTGGGTAGTTAACAGATCATTTTTGGACTTTGCAAAATGGCTGATAATTGCTTGTGTAATTTTCTAGTTTCCTTATACCCGATCGCGTGGATAGGTCCGTGATCGCGTAGGCTTATTTGGAGCAGAGGCGAGTTTGTGCTATGCGATCGCAGAGTTTGGAACGCGATCACGTATGTGTGTGAGGTAGTGCTTCTCGAACGCATGGCTAGTGTCGTGTTCGTGTAGAAGTAATCGAGTTGTGAGGAGGTGAGGTGAATTGCTCTATGTGATCGCGTGAGTAAGGATACGATCGTGTAGGTTAGAGAAGCAGTGATCTGCAATTGCGTGGGTAGTTCCGCGATCATGTAGGGTTAATGTGTGGGAAGTCCATTTTTGTGTTTTGCGATCGCGAGGCGAATTCTGCGATCGCGATAAAGGTATACCTGGGCAGATTTAAAAGATTCAAAACAAGGGTTTCGAGTTTATATCATAAAATTGAAGTGGGAGCTCGGTAGAAGGCGATTTTTGAAGAGATTCTTGCGTGGGTGTTTGTGTTTCTATCTAATTTTGGTCAAATTCCATGATTATGCCTTTAATTTCATCCTTTAATTTGTGATTTGGGGTGGAAAATTGGGGAAAATGAGGAGAATTCTTGAGTTGCATTTTGGGGGTTTTGAATGGGATTTGTTAACGGATTGGAGCAAATTTGGTATGGTTAGACTCGTGAGTGAATGTGCTTTCAAGTTTTGTAATTTTTGTGGTATTCCGTGACGTGGGTCCGGGTACCGGGTTTGAACCGAATTCGGGATTTTGGGCTAATTTGATAGTTTTTCTTGTAGACTTCATTCCATTAGCGTATGTTGATGGTAATATACTGATTTTCTTAGATTCGGAGCGTTTGGAGGCCGATTCGGGAGGCAAGGGAATCAGGGAGTAGGATTTTGTCTTGATTGAGGTAAGTAACGCTTCCAAACTTGGTTTTGAGAGTTCGCAACCCCGAGCTATATGTTATGTGATTAGTATTAAAGTGACACACATGCCAAGTGAGGGGCGGGCGGCCGGGCGTGCACCGTGATAATTGTGGCCTGGTTCATTTCATGGCACCGCTTAGTGACTCTTTCTTGTTGATATTCGTGTTTCTATCATGCGATTAAGTAAATGTGTTGTAACTCATGCTAGATATCCTGTTAGGGCTTTACGCCGATACTGTTGAGACCCGAGTGGTCATTTCTTGTTGTTATCTCATTAGTTTCATTGATATTCTATACTCAATCTTATTCATGCATATCATATCATGTCTCAGTCTCGGTTGTTATTATTTGGCACATTATATCATTTTTTCGGGCTAGTTTCATGGCATTGTGAGCCCGTGCGTGTGAGACTGGAGAGTGATGACAGAGTGAGGCCGAGAGACTAATTAAGAGTGATAGTTATGGGATCGAGTTGCACGCCGAGTGACTATGTTGATGATTTTGATAGTGTTTGGTTGTAGGAGCCCCTCCGGAGTCTGTATCACACCCCCAGTGAGCGCAGATGATATTTTTAGGGATGGATCTTCCCTGGGCGTGGATCTTGTCCGAAGTATTTATACTTGGAGATGGATCTTCTCCATAGGGCTGGAATGGCCTTCTCGGCACTGAGTGACTGTTGTCAGCAATGTGTACATTTTCCGGGATGGATCTTCCCTGGGTCGGGTGGCCGTATACAGTACCGAGTGGTTCAGCACTTGAGAGTGGAGATACATGGTATATTTTCATGCATTCTGTGCATTGGCACTTAGAGATATGCTGAGCTTATTACTTTACATTGTTCAAATTTGCATTTGCTTTACTTTTTAAGCTGAATACTCGAATGGAAAGCATGCCTACTTTACTGCACAGTTTAATTTGCTTATTTGTTGAGGTTTAGTATGTCACTATCTCTCAGTCCATAGATTGGACTTGTTACTTACTGAGTTGGTGTACTCACGTTACCCCTGCACCTTGTGTGCAGATTCAGGTATCTTAGGCCACAGTAGCGGTTGTTGACTATTCCAGTCGCGGACTTTCATCGGATATAGCGAGGTAGCTGCCTGGCGATCGCAATCCTGCCTTTCTCCTTCCTTATCTCCCTTTTTGTGTATTTTGGATATTCTCAGACTATGTTAGTCTTTCTATATGTCAGACAGTGGTAGTGTTTTGCTCATGACTTAGTGACACCTGATGTCGGGCTTTTATCTTCCGCATTTATTTTGGGTTTTGAGTTTATCTCTTTTACGAAATTTTTGTTTGAAGAAGGTTATTATCAACTTCTAATGAAATATCAAATTGTTTGGGAGTGTGTCATCTTGCCTAGTTCCACGATGGGCGGGTTGATTTTTGGGTCGTGACAAGTTGGTATTAGAGCCTAGGTTACATAGGTCTCACAAGTCATGAGAAGGTTTAGTAGAGTCTTGCGGATCATTGCAGAGACGTTCGTACTTATCTTCGAGAGGCTGCAGAACCCTTAGGAAAAATCTCACATTCTTGAAATCTTGTCGAGCGAATCCAAGATTTTGGTAACTAAACTTCTATTTGTTTCATTCTCTCATAGATGGTGAGGACTCGCGCTACCAGACAGGATGACCAGTCACCAATTTGTCCTGTGAGAGGCCGCGGTCGAGGCCGGGGTAGGGGTAGGGGTGTAGCCCTCGCAGTAGCCGCGGCAGTACCTGTAGACCCTCACGTTGCTCCAGATCAGGTCCCAGCCGTATATGCTCTAGCATGACCACATCAGGATCCCCCAGTGCCTATTGTAATTCCTGGCCTTCAGGAGGCCGTAGCTCAGATCTTATCAGTGTGTACTGGCCTTGCACAGGTGATCTCAATTACTACAGTTGCAGCTACTTCTCAGGTCGGGCAGGCACTCAGACTCCCGCTGCCCGTACACCCGAGCAGGTTGTTCAGGGACTTTAGACACTGGAGGCACCACCAGCACAGCTGGTTGCACATGCTCAGGATTATGTGGTTCCAGTCATGCCTGATGACGAGCAGCGTAGATTGGAGAGATTTGGTAGACTTCAGCCTCCGACTTTCACCTATGCAGAGGGCGAGGATGCCCAGGGTTTCTTAGATAAGTGTCAGCGGATTCTTCGGATAGCAGGTATTCTGGAGACTAGTGGGGTCTCATCCACTACCTTACAATTCTCGAGAGCTGCCTTTACTTGGTGGGAGGCTTATGAGAGGCGTAGGCATGTTGGTGCAGCGCCGCTTACCTGGAAGCAGTTTTCCGCTCTCTTTATAGAGAAGTATGTGCCACAGTCCCACAGAGAGGAGCTACACAGGCAATTCCAGCAGTTGCGTGAGGATGATATAATTGTGACGCAGTATGAGATGAGATTTTCAAAGCTAGCCCGTCATGCTGTTTTGTTGGTTCCTACAGATAGGGAGAGGATCAGGAGGTTGATGGATGGCCTCGCATATCAGCTACGGATTCTTATGACCAGAGAGAGGGTTTTTGGTGCTTCTTTTGAGGAGGTGGTTGACATCGCCCGAGAGATAGAGTCAGTTCGCCTCCAAGAGCGAGTTGAGAGGGAGGCCAAGAGGCCTCCGGGATCTGGTAGTTTTGGTGGTGTTCCTTCTGGAGGTCAGTTCCAGCACGGCAGAGGCTGTCCATCCATACATGCTCAGTCAGCTCGTCCAGGTAACCGTGGTGGATTATTTGTCCATGGCCCTCACAGTTCCCATCAAGGCCATTCATCTATCAGTTCCCTTCCAGCTCAGAGTTCGACTCATGCACCATCAGCTCACAGTTCATCTATGCCTGGCTCTTCTAGTGGGTATCCCGGTGCTCGGGGCTTCCTTTAGTCCCCACCACCATTTGCCTAAAGAGGTTGCTTTGAGTGTGTAGATTTGGGTCATATCAAGAGATTTTGTCCTCGTCTTACGGGAGGTTCATCCCAGCAGAGGAGTCAGCCTTCGACTCCAGCACCAGTTACTTCCCCACCCGCCCAGCCAGCTCGAGGTGGAGTTCAGTAAGCTAGGGGTCTCCCTAGAGGGGGAGGCCGATCGGGTGGCAGTCAGGCCCGTTTCTAAGAACTCCTCTGCCAGACCGGATGCCATTGCTTCAGATGTTGTGATCACGGGTATTATCTCCTTGCCACAGGGATGCCTCTGTATTATTTGATCCTGGTTCCATTTTTTCATATGTGTCATCATATTATACTCGTTATTTGGATACGCCCTACGAGCCTCTTGTTTTATTTGTTCGTGTATCTACTCCTGTGGGCGATACTATTGTTGTGGATCGCGTATATCAGTCTTGTGTGGTGACTATTGGGGGTTTGGAGACCCTAGTAGACCTTTTGTTGCTTAGTATGGTTAATTTTGATGTGATACTGGGCATGGATTGGTTGTCTCCGTGTCATACTATTTTGGACTGTCACGCTAAGACGGTGACGTTAGCTATGCCTGGGGTGCCACGGATTGAGTGGCGAGGTTCGTCGGATTTTTTTCCCAGCAAGGGTGATTTCTTACTTGAAGGCCCAGCGGATGGTTGGGAAGGGTTGTCTTTCTTATTTGTCCATTGTGAGGGATGTCAGTGCAGAGACTCCTAGTATCGATTCGATTCTGATGGTGAGAGATTTCCCGGATGTATTTCCTGCAGACCTGTCGGGCATGCCGCTGGAAAGGGATATTGATTTTGGTATTAATTTGGTGTCGGGCCCTCGGCCCATTTCTATTCCACCGTATCATATGGCACCAACGGAGTTGAAGGAATTGAAAGAACAGCTTCAGGAACTCCTTGATAAAGGGTTTATTTGGCCTAGTGTGTCACCTTGGGATGCTCCAGTTCTATTTGTGAAGAAGATGGATGGTTCCATCAGAATGTGTATTGATTACAAGTAGTTGACCAAGGTCACAGTCAAGAACAAGTGTCCTTTGCCTCGTATTGATTATTTATTTGACTAGCTTCATGGAGCGAGGGTGTTCTCTAATATTGATTTGAGGTCCGGGTATCATCAGCAGAAGATTCGGGATTCAGATATTCTTAATATAGCTTTCAGGACCCGTTATGGCCATTATGAGTTATTGGTGATGTCTTTTGAGCTGACCAATGCCCCAGCAGCATTCATGCATTTGATGAACAGTGTATTCCATCCATATTTGGATTCCTTCGTTATTGTATTCATTGATGACCATCCCGGTGTACTCTCATAGCCAAGATGAGCATACTCAGCATTTTAGAATTGTATTACAGATATTGAGGGAGGAGAAGCTTTATGCAAAGTTCTCCAAGTGTGAGTTTTGTCTTGGTTCGATAACATTCTTGGGGCACGTGGTGTCCAGTGAGGGTATTCAGGTGGATCCAAAGAAGATAGAGGCGGTGTAGAGTTGGCCTAGATCGTCCTCAGCTACGGAGATTAGGAGCTTCCTTGGTTTGGTGGGATATTACCGTCTTTTTGTGGAGGGATTTTCATCTATTGCTTCGCCCTTGACCAAATATACCCAGAAAGGTGCTCCATTCAACTGGTCGGACGAGTGTGAGGAGAGCTTTCAGAAGCTCAACACTACTTTGACCGGAGCTCCAGTGTTGGTTTTTCCATCAGCTTCAGGTTCTTATATCGTGTATTGTGATGCCTCGAGGATAGGCATTGGTTGTGTTTTGATGAAGGAGGGTAGGGTGATTTCCTACGCCTCATGCCAGTTAAAGACCCATGAGAAGAATTATCCGGTGCATGATCTTGAGTTAGCAGCCATTGTTCACGCCTTGAAGATTTGGCGTCATTATTTGTACAGGGTTCATTGTGAGATTTATACTGATCACCGGAGTCTGCAGCATATGTTCAAGCAGAAGGATCTTAATTTGCGTCAGCGGAGATGGTTGGAGCTTATAAAGGACTATGATATCACTATTTTATACCACCCGGGGAAGGCCAATGTGGTGGCCGATGTGTTGAGTCGTCGGGCAGAGAGTTTGGGGAGTTTAGCATATCTTCCAGTAGCACAGAGACCGTTCGCATTGGATGTTCAGGCCTTAGCGGGCCAGCTTGTGAGATTGGATATTTAGGAGCCTAGTCGGGTGTTGGCTTGCGTGGTCTCCAAGTCTTCTCTTTACGACCGTATCAGGGAGCGTCAGTATGATGACCCACACTTTCTCGTTCTTCAGGACAGGGTCCGGCGAGGTGATTCTAGGGATGTGACTATTGGTGATGACGGTGTGATGAGGATGCAGGGCCGGATATGTGTGCCAAATATCGATGGGCTTCGGGAGTTGATTCTTGAAGAGGCCTACAGCTCGCGGTATTCCATCCATCCGGGTGACGCGAAGATGTACCAAGATTTGAGACACAACTATTGGTGGAGGCGGATGAAGAAGGATATAGTCGGATTTGTAGCTCGGTGTCTCAACTGTCAGCAGGTTAAGTATGAGCATCAGAGGCCGAGTGGCTTTCTTAAGAGATTAGATATTCCGGGGTGGAAGTGGGAGCGGATCACCATGGACTCTGTAGTTGGACTCCCACGGACTTCGAGGAAGTTTGATGCTATATGGGTTATTGTGGATCTGTTGACCAAGTCCGCACACTTCATTCATGTTGGTACTACTTACACTTCGGAGCGGTTAGCTGAGATTTATATTCTAGAGATTGTTCGTCTGCATGGTATCCCAATTTCCATCATTTTTTATTGAGGTACTCAGTTCACATCACAGTTCTGGAGGGCCATGCAGCGAGAGTTGGGTACTCAGATTGAGTTGAGCACAGCTTTCCACCCTCAGACGGACGGGCAGTCCGAGCACATTATTCAGATTTTGGAGGACATGTTGGGCGCTTGTGTTATTGACTTTGGGGGTTCATGAGACCAGCTTCTGCCGCTCGCGGAGTTTTCATATAACAACAGTTATCAGTCGAGTATTCAAATGGCTCCGTATGAGGCTCTATATGGGAGGAGGTGTAGATCTCCGGTAGGATGGTTTGAGCCGGGTGAAGCTAGGATCTTAGGTACAGACTTGGTCCAGGATGCATTAGATAAGGTGAAATTGATTCGAGAGCGGCTTCGCATTGCGAAGTCTAGGCAGAAGAGCTATGCGGACAGGAAAGTCCGTGATGTGTCTTTTATGGTTGGGGAGAAGGTTTTGCTGAAGGTATCACCCATGAAGGGTGTTATGAGGTTTGGTAAGAGGGGCAAGTTGAGCCCCCGGCTCATTGGGCCTTTTTAGGTGCTTCATAGGTTAGGGTTGGTGGCTTATAAAGTTGCCTTGCCACCCAACTTATCGAGTGTGCATCCAGTATTTCATGTTTCCATGCTTCGGAAGTACGTTGGCGATCCGTCCCATGTGTTGGACTTCAGCATGGTTCAGTTGGAGGGTGATATGACTTATGATGTGGAGCCGGTGGCTATTTTGGATCGGGAGATTTGAAGGCTGAGGTCAAAGGACATAGCTTCAGTAAAGATGCACTGGAGAGAGCAGCCTATGGATGAGGCCACCTGGAAGACCGAGCAGGAAATGCGGAGTAGATATCCACACCTATTTGAGACTCCAGATATGTTTCTAGACTCATTCGAGGACGAACGCTTGTTTAAGAGGGGGAGGATGTAACGATCCGGCCGGTCCTTACGAGAGTTATAGCCCCGTTTCCCCCAATTCTGTCTCTTTATGTGTTATTCAGCTTTATTTTATTGCATCAGGTTGGTTGGTTCAGTTCTGGAGTGGTTTTGGAGTGGAATGAGACACTTAGTCTCTATTTTAGAAGGTTAAGTTGGAAAGTCAACCTGATGTTGACTTATGAGTAAACGGTCTCGGATTTGATTTTTATGGTTTTGTTAACTCCGTTAGGTGAACTTAGACTTAGGAGCGCGTCCGGAATGCAATTTAGAGGCTCGTGGTAGAATTAGGCTTCAATTGGAAAAAGTTGAAAATTTGGCGATTTCGATCGGCAATGGAATTTTTTATATCGGGGTCGGAATGGAATTCTGGAGGTTTAAATAGGTTCGTATTGTCATTTTTGACGTGTGTGCAAAATTCCAGGTCATTCGGAGATGATTTGATAGGTTTCGGCATCGTTTGTGGAATTTGAAAGTTTAGAAGTTCTTAGGCTTGAATCCGAGGATAATTTGGTGTTTTGATGCTGTTGTGAGTGATTCAAAGGCACGACTAAGTTCGTATGATGTTTTGAGACTTGATGGTATGCTTGATTGAGGTCCCGGGGGGCCTCGGGTGAGTTTCAGGTGGTTAACGGATCATTTTTGGACTTTGCAAAATGGCTGATAACTACTGGTGTAATTTTCTAGTTTCCTTATACGCAATCGCGTGTGAGCTCCGCGATCGCGTAGGCTTATTTGGAGCAGAGGCGAGTTTTTGTTATTGCGATCATAGAGTTTGGAATGTGATCGCGTACGTGTGTGAGGTAGTGTTTTGCGAACGCGTGGCCCGTGTCGCGTTCGCGTAGAAGTAATCGTCTTGTGAGGAGATGAGGTGAATTTCTATATGCGATCGGTAGGTTGGAGAACCAGTGATCCGCGATCGCGTGGGTAGTTCCGCGATTGCATAGGGTTAATGTGTGGGCAGTCCATTTTTGTGCTTCGTGATCGCGAGGTGAATTTCGCGATTGCGATGAAGGTATACCTGGGCAGATTTAGAAGATTCAAAACGAGGGTTTCGAGTTTATATCATAAAATTGAAATGGGAGCTCGGTAGAAGGCGATTTTTGGATAGATTCTTGCGTGGGTGTTTGGGGTAAGTGATTTTTATCTAATATTGGTCAAATTCTATGATTATGCCTTTTTTCATCATTTAATTTATGATTTGGGTGGCAATTAGGAAAAATGAAGAGAATTCTTGAGTTGGATTTTGGGGGTTTGGAATGGGATTTTGTTATCGGATTGAAGCAAATTTGGTATGGTTAGACTCGTGAGTGAACTTTCAAATTTTGTAATTTTGTCGGACTTCAAGACGTGGGCTGGGGGCCGACTTTGAGCCGAATTCGTGATTTTGGGCTAATCTGATAGTTTTCTTTTTAGAATTCATTCCATTAGCGTATATTGATGATAATATACTGATTTTTCTTAGATTCGGCGCGTTTGGAGGCCGAGTCGGGAGGCAAGGGCATCACGGAGTAGGATTTTGGCTTGATTGAGGTACGTAACGCTTCAAAACTTAGTTCTGAGTGTTCGGAACACCGAGCTATGTGTTATGTGATTAATATTGAGGTGACACACATGCCAAGTGACGGGCGTATGGGCGTGAACCATGAGAATTGGTCCTGGTTGATTACATGGCACCGCTTAGTGACTCTTTCTTGCTGATATTCGTGTTTCTATCATATGATTAAGTAAATGTGATGTAAATCATGCTAGATATACTGTTAGGGCTTCACGCCGATATTGTTGAGACCCGAGTGGTCGTTTCTTGCTGTCATCTCATTAGTTTCATTGATATTCTATACACAGTCTTATTCATGCATATCATATCATGTCTCAGTCTCAGTTTTTATTATTTGGCACATCATATCATTATTTCGATCTAGTTTCGTGGCATTGTGAGCCCGTGTGTGTGAGCCCGTGTGTGTGAGGCTGGAGAGTGATGACTGAGTGAGGCCGAGAGCCTGATTATGAGTAACAGTTATGGAATTGGGCTGCACGTCGCAGTGGTTATGTTGATGATTGTGATAGCGTTTGGGTTGTAGGATCCCCTCCGGAGTCTGTAACACACCATAGTGAGCACAGATGATATTTTGAGGGATGGATCTTCCCTGGGCATGAATCTTGTCCGTAGTATTTATACCTGGAGATGGATCTTCTCCATAGGGATGGAATGACCTTACTCGGTACTGAGCGACTGTTGTCAGCGATGTGTATATATTCCAGGATGGATCTCCCCTGGGCCGGGTGGCCATATACAGTACCGAATAGTTGAGCATTTGAGAGTGGAGATACATGATACATTGTCATGCATTATGTGCATTGTCACTTAGATATATGTTGAGATTATTACTTTAAATTGTTCATATTTGTATTTGCTTTACTTCTTGAGTTGAATACTCGAACGGAAAGCATGCCTACTTTACTGCACAGTTTAATTTTGCTTATTTGTTGAGGTTTAGTCTGTCACTACCTCTCAGTCTATAGATTGGACTTGTTACTTACTGAGTTAGTGTACTCACATTACCCATGCACCTTGTGTGCAGATTCAGGTATCTCAGGCCACGGTAGCGGCTGTTGACTATTCCAGTCGCGGACTTTCATCGGAGATAGCGAGGTAGCTGCCTGGCGATCGCATTCCTGCCTTTATCCTTCTTTATCTCCTTTTTTGTGTATTTTGGTTATTCGCAGACTATGTTATTCTTTCTATATTTCAGAACAGTGGTAGTGTTTTGCTCATGATTTAGTGACACCCGATGTCGGGTTTTTATCTTTCGCATTTATTTTGGGTTTTGAGTTTATCTCTTTTACGAAATTTCAGTTTAAAGAAGGCTATTATCTAAATTTTAATGAAATATGAAATTGTTTGGGAGTGTGTCGGCTTTCCTAGTTCCACAATGGGCGCCATCATGATCGGGTTGGTTTTTGGGTCGTGACATCTTGGTTGTTGGTGTTGGACTATGACCGTTGTCCAAGCTCGTCATTACTTTCAACCTAAGGTTAGATTTGTTACTTATTGAGTACATGTGGTCGGTTGTATTCATACTACACTTCTACACCTTGCGTGCAGATTTTGGGTGTTGATGTTGTTGTGTATGACGAGAGCTAACATTGAAGATGTACCTGCGTTCCGTTTATAGTTTCCTCTTGTTCTTGGTAGCTTTAGAATTATTAATTTGTTCATGTATGTTTCAAATAGATGATGTATTTATTTCATACCAACTTTGCAAACTCTAAATCTTAGCAGCTCATGATTTGTACTACCAGTTCTTGGGGAATTATATAATGTTCAATTATATTATCATTATTTCTCTTAGTAAATCTCATTTGAATTGGATTGTGGCTAATTGCTTACATAGTGGATTGATTTATGTGCCATCAAGACTAGTTGAATTTTGGGTCGTGACAAATGTACCCTGTTTGATTATAACACCACAAATTTAATTAAAGAAAGACCATACATGCTTTGCAGTATAACCTTTACAAAATTAGTGCATGATAGTTGGACAATTCATTAGTTGGAATACTGTATTGCATCATTTTAAGTGTGAAGAAAGAAATCGTGTAGAGATGGATGATACTTCGTTATGAAAGCTTATAAGTTTTCATGTGTAAATCTGACCGTTAGATTTTGTATCCGACACATAAATAAGTTAAGCGAAAGTCTAAAAAAAATAATTAATAAAATATAAAAAGTCTATGCAGACTGCTACATCTAGTTTCTACTGGAAAGTTTAATGATTTCGGTTGAGTGGCCATTTGTGTGAAACAAGAATAATTAAGTGACTTTCCTATAACAAACAAAAGAAAAGTGACTTTACTCTATACGTTTAGATAGTTGAGTGACCATCTAGTTATGAACTCTCCTTTCACCTCGCGAGTTTTTATCGTGAATAGATTCACAAACAAGAAGCTTTATGTACAATTAGGTATCTTTCGTATTACATTCAATAAGTGTTTGTTGGTCTTCATCAATGCAGTTCAAGATCAAGTCGTTCATTTATATGTTTATTTAGAATAAAAATGTTACAATCATCGAAGTCAACCACTAGAAAGGTTCTCTAATTTTCAATGGAATGAATGTTATGGTGACCCGGGTCAGGCTTTGAGCCCTACTTCGAACATTAATATCCAAAACAAGCTACATAAAGGAAGTGACATGCATTTCCTACCTCCTTGTAATATTTGTCAAATCATATACTCAACTCTAAATAAGAAGTCATTATAATTATAAATAAGAAACTCTAAGGTTTTGCATGCTTCGGGCAAAAGTTATTGCTTTAATTTATTTTGGAGAAATACTCCCCTTTGCAAAAAGCAAAAACCCAAAAGGCAAAAATATCAAGTGAACATTGAAGTCAGAATCTGAAACAAGTGGAACCACCTCACACTAGCTAAAGCATCTCTAGAAAGTATTCTCAATCATGTCATGCAGTATATTAAGCTACATACCCATGTTAAAAACCTGAAAGAAACTTTATTTGGGCACTACTGCTGCAAAAAGAAACTGCACCTTATCAACATTACCAGTACATATGGAATTTTAGGTGTTCAAGGAGCTGAATATAAGAACAAAGACATACTCTTAGGAATAGCATGGAGACTATTTAATAAGACTAATTCCCTTTGGGCACATGTATTAATAGGGAAACACTGCAGAATATGGCAAAGCAATAAATGTCCAAAGACTAGAACCTGGAAGAGAATTATGGAGGGCTAGAAGATATGCTCTAACGCCACTAGATAGATAGTCCACAAAGGAAATAATGTCAGTTTTTTGGATGGAACTTGGATCCCAAACAACCCTCCCATCAATGATTCAATCCGTGACGCTTTCTTGCTAGGAGAGAAAAATATCAAAGTTTCCAACCTCTTTTCAAATGGCAACTGGGACCTCTCCTCACTATCTTTCACAATTCCTGGCAAAATTTTTTCTCTTCAGGAATGTTTCCATCTATCCACAAAGCTTAGAGAAAGATTTGTTAATATGGGTGTCTTACTAGAAATGACATCTTAGGTTTTCGATCAAGTCAGCTTATATGCTTCTCGATGCTGATGTTCGGCCAAAAATATATTTATTTACCCATTGTTATATCATATTCTAGTATTTTTAATTGTCATTTGAGTATTAATTATATTAATTTGTGCTTATATATCATATTTTAATTGTGTAGGAATAAAGCGGTGTGAAGATGAAGAAATTTAAAGCAAAATTAAATAAAATGCGGATGAAAAAAAAAAAAAAGGAGGGACACCCTTTGAATTTTGTCCCCCAAAATGCAAGACAAAAATACAAAGAGTAAAACAAGGCAAACAAAAACGTACCTAATGAATTGAAGTATTTCAACGTGAACGCCAGGACCAGCGCTTGGCGCTGGCCAGGACGCTGAGTACAGGATTTTTTTCTTCTTCGTTCGGGATAAGGTTATTTCGGTCCTGTACGACTCTAACTCTTATAAAAGGGGTCCTAAATCTAATTTGAATAAATCTAACGTACTTTGAAGGACAATTCACGTGGAGGAACACACACCACGCTTTGGAGGAGGCTTCTACCTAGTTTTTCTCCTCTTCTCTTCCTTTAATTTCATAGTTTATTAGTTCTAGAGTTTTGGGTGCTACATGAACGGTGTAGTTTGAAGATTGAATTGTTCTTATTATTTTATCATATTTGTTTATTTATTCAATCTTGCGCTTAATTATTTGATTGCTTGACACCAATTGAATACTATCTACGAATCTAGGATTGAACTCGGGAGAGGAAATTCTAGATTGCATATAAGATTGAGTAGAGCAAGATCTTAACTCTTACGGGGGAAGATTTGCGGTTAGGATAGGAATATACCTAATCACCTTACTTGGTTACTATACATGAATTATTAATGCGTTCTTGTTAATCCTAATTCCATAGGAATATAGGCGTTAGGTTAGCTTGAATAGACGAGTAATACTTCGGGAGAAGGCTATGAGTAATATTAACCCTGTCAATCAATAAACTAGATAAATTAATTAGACATTTTAAGTGGAAAACTCAACGGGATTGTTAGCTAACCCATAACTCTAGAATATCATCTCTCATTGAATTCGTGTCTAAAATTTCGCCAACTTGTTTCTTTAATCTCTTAATTTGTTACTCTAAATTAATTTTAGTTAAATATTATACATTAGTATTCACTTGAATAGATTAATTGTTTGGTTTAATTTAGTCGATAGTTAATCACAAGTCCCTGTGGGTACGATATCTGGACTTACAATCCTATATTACTTGTCGACCACGTATACTTGCGTGTGCGTTTGGGAGCAACAAGTTTTTGGTGTCGTTGTCGGGGACATAGAGATTAGGTATTTTACTAGATTAGATTTTTACTTTTATCTATTTAAGTTTTTAATTTTAGTTTAATGTAGTTAGTATTACAATATTTTTTACATGGCATCTTTGAATGGAAAGTGGTGGGATAGTAAGTATTCTTGTTTTGTGATCCTTGTCCATATTTTAAGGGACCCCACTTGTGCCAATATTGTAAGAACATTCCCAATACCAAGTTGTGTGCACCATCTCAATCATGTACTATTTGTGATGGAAATTGGAATAATTTTCCTAAGTGTTGTTATCCTACTCCAATCCCTTCTTATATTGATTCTAATTATTTTTGTGAGTTTGACAGGAGTAACGAATTGGATGATGTGGCACATGATGTTGCATTCTTGATATGCACATGAAATTATTAGAGGAATATGGAAGTTTCAGTGAGAAAATTACAAATGAGATACAACACTTTATTGAAGGAAGAGTTGAATTGGGACAAGAGATCGACCAATTTGGCAGTTCTATTCACGACTTGGAAGCTCAAATGAGTGCAAAGTTGGATGCGTATAACGCCCAACAATTTAGTGATGAGTTGTATGAAGCTGAAAAAGATCTTCTAGTTCGAAATGAGGAGCTAAAACGAGAATACCAATTATTAGACCATATTCTTATGGATGATGTTGAGGTTAAGGAAGTATATATTATGGAGGATGTAATACAGTTTTGGAATGCACATGAAATTATTAGAGAAAAATAATACAGTTTTGGAATTGGGGCATGTTGGTCCTCATTCTAATCATTTTTCTACATTACGGTTAGATGGAGACATGGAGATCGAGCCTCTGGAGAGATGTATAGATGAAGAACAAGACCCTTATATTCTACAATTTGCTACACCAAAGAGATAAAATGACATCCCTCACTTAAGGGCCAAGAAGTAAGATGCGATACATATTGCTTGGTTCCTTTATTTTTACATCACCGCCCAAGGAACGTGACAGAAAAATTGATGCAAAATTGGCGGCACAATTCATATCCTCAAAGTGGAAGGAAAAGTGGTGAAGCGATGGCGTGTGCCATGACTATAAATAAGGCTCTTGATGAGAGTCAACCCAATTGTCACGGCCCAAATCCTAACCCAGGTCGCGATGGCTCCCAACGCCGTTGTCAGGCAAGCCAACATTTATCTACTGGTGCGTTTCATTCATTTTTCCAAAAAAAAAAAACATTTCTCAACATTTAATTAGAGTAAATTTATGACGTTCGGTAATAACATATAACTTAGAAATTTTAAGCTAAATAACAAAAAAAATGTCATAGTTTAATAAATACATCCCAAAAGAATGGTCCACTAGTGTGCGTGCCAGGAACTAGTGTCACAAGTCTACAGGCATCTAGTAGAGTAATACCGAAAGGAATAAAAGTCTGTCCTACTGTTTGAGAAAAATATAGACAGAATTAGCAAAAGAAAAACTCCAAAGTGTTGCTGGAAGTCGTCAGGAGAAGCAGCTCACCGTGAAGCCTCGACCAGGTATAAATCAGAAACGAGCTACGGGCTGATACCCAAATGCACCTGCCTCAGAACTTGTACAATTAAGTACATAGTGTAGCATGAGTACATAAACAATATGTACCCAGTAAGTATCCCGCCTAATCTCGAAGAAGTAGTGACGAGAGGTCGACGTGACACTTACTAGGGCCAAAATAATATGTTTTAAATAAAAGGCTAAGCAAGAATGGCATTTATAAATACATGATGAAGACAGGAGCATCAAATTTCTTTGCAGTTACATTTACGTGTCAAGCTCTCTATAGTACAGATTACAAATTTCATTCTTCCAGGATATTCAACAGGTAAATAACCACAGAAACACCAAACAGTTAACAATCACATAACATGCCGTGAACGTACGGCCGATACGACGCAATAATAAATGTGCAATGCCGAAGGGTCGAAGACGGCTCGAACCATCGATGCATCTATTACACCGCTCACGAATTGAACATGTGACGCGGTCAACATAATAGTAGGGCTACCCTGCTCGCGAATCATACATGCGACACGGGTACCCGTATATATACACATAATTAACAGAAAAATCAGGAGATTAGTAGAGAATATTCTTACAAAGAAGGATCAATAGTCTAAATTGCGAGATGTAACTTTCTAGATGTTCGCTTAATGATGTCAATGATATTTGGCAACCTAAGTTATCGTTAAGATTATAAACACGGCACATAAAGCATGTTTGTGAATCCTAAACTACCCGACATATCATAGTAGTAGCTACGCACGGACTCTCGTCACTTCGTGCGTGCGTATCCCCCTATAAATAATAGCATATAATTCATTATATTCACTTACGGGGACAATTCCCTCTTACAAGATTAGAAAGGAGACTTACCTCGTGACAAGCCTACTTTTCGGGTCAAGAACGCGCCTGAAACTCCAAATCCGTCGCCCAAGGACTCAAAACTAGCCAAACATCACATAAATAAATCAATCTAAGCTCAAAAGTCCACAATTTCTCTATTTAAATGATTATTTCAACCTAATTTGCAAAATCCCAAAATACACCCCCAGGCCCACATGCTCAGGTTCCGAAAATTTTCAAGGAAAACAATCACCCATAACGTAAGGATCAATATTATATAGTTTTTGCATGATTCCATAACAAATTCCTTGGTAAATTCTTACTTTTATCAAAACCCTAGGTTTTACTCTAAACCCATGATTTTCACTAATTTAATGTGTTAATATACCCAAAAATTCATGTATTAAACTCACTTTATGGTAGGAATTACTTACCTTACAATTGCTAGGTCGAATCTCTCCTTTGCAAGCTCTGCAAATCGTCCAAGATGAAGAAAAATTATTCAAAAATGACTAAGTCCCGTATTTTAAACAACCTCACTGCCTTCAGGTTTTTCGCACCTGCGGCTCGAGGACCGCACCTGCGGAATATGGGAATGGGCCAGTGGTCGCACCTACGGCTTTGCTTCTGCGGGAAATGGCCCGCACCTACGGAACTGGGAAGCCCCCTCTAGGGCCGCACCTGTGAGGCGTAGACTGCACCTGTGAGGCGTAGACCGCACCTGCGGTCTTCGCACCTGCGGCTGGTCCTTCGCAGGTGCGGTCGCACCAGATCTGGTACACCAACAGTTCTTCTAAGGCTGGTTTTTGCCTCGCGCGATGTTCGAATGGCATCCGGGCCCACCCGAGTCCCTGTCCAAATATGCCAACAAGTCCTAAATCATAATATGGACTCGCTCGAGCCTTCGGAACGTCCGAAACAACGCTAAATCTAAAAGGCATACCCCAAAACCTATTGGATCCAACTTAAGGACTTTAAGTTCTTGAATTCGCCTTCAACACGCCGAACCTACCTATACTACTCGGAATGACACCAAATTTTTCGAGCAAGTCATAAATGACATAACGGAACTATTCCCGGTCTCCGAATTCCATTCGGACCTCGATAACACAAAAATCACGTTCTAAACCTCAATTTTGAACTTAAGGAATCATATTCCACTATTTGGCGTTGAAACACTCCCGGGTCATCTAAAACCCCTTCCGAACATACACCCAAGTCTGAAATCATCATACGAATCCACCAGAACCTTCAAATCTCGATTCCGAGGTCGTTTGCTAAAAATGTTGACCGAAGTCAAACTTGGCTTTTAAGGCCAACCTTAAGGAACTAAGTGTTCCTATACCACCCCAAAGTCCTCCAAACCTCGAACCGCCCGTCCCCGCAAGTCATAAATCAGCAAAAACAACTACGGGAAGTCTCATTTAGGGGCATGGGGTCCTAGAACACAAAACGACCAGTCAGGTCGTTACATTCTCCATCTCTAAAATAAACGTTCGCCCTCGAACGAGTCTAGAATCATACCTGGAGTGATGAATAAGTGTGGATATTTGCTCTGCATGTCCTCCTCGGACTCCCAAGTCACCTCCTCGAATGGTTGGCCTCTCCACTAGACCTTTACGGCGGAAACCCTCTTGAACCTCAACTGGCGATCCTCCATGTCAGTGATAGCAATTGGCTCCTCCTCGTAACCTAATTTCTCGTCTAGCTGGATGGTGCTGAAGTCTATTACGTGAGAGAATTCGGTGTGGTACCTCCGGAGCATGGATACATGAAAGACCGGATGAACTCCTGATAAACTGGGAGGTAAGGCAAGATCGTAAGCAACCTCACCAACTCGCCTCAACACCTCGAATGGACCTATAAACCTTGGGCTCAGCTTGCCCTTCTTCCCAAATCTCATAATAGCCTTCATCGGCGAGACTTTCAACAGAACCTTCTCGCCCTCCATAAATGATACATCACGCGCCTTCTGGTCCGCGTAACTCTTCTTTCTGGACCGTGCTGTGCGAAGCCTCTCCTGGATCAACTTTGCTTTCTCCAAGGCATCTTTCACCAGATCGGTGCCATATAACTTAGCCTCGCCAGGCTCAAACCATTCGAGGGGAGAGCGACATCGCCGACCATACAAGGCCTCAAATGGAGTCATCTCAATGCTGGACTGATAGCTGTTATTATAAGCAAACTCGGCCAAAGGCAAGAACTGGTCCCACTGCCCTCCAAAGTCAACGCCACATGCTCTGAGCATGTCCTCCAATATCTGAACTGTCCGCTCCGACTGCCCGTCGGTCTGAGGGTAGAATGTTGTGTTGAGCTCTATCCGGGTGCCTAACTCACTCTGTACTGCTCTCCAGAAATGCGAGGTGAACTCAGGACCTCAATCTGATATAATGGACACAGTCACACCGTGCAATAGAACTATCTCCCGAATGTAGATCTTGGCCAACCTCTCAGAAGTGTAAGTAGTAGCTACTGGAATGAAATGTGCCGACTTGGTCAACCTGTCCACAATAACTCATACCGCATCAACCTTCCGCAAAGTCCGTGGCAACCCAACTACGAAGTCCATAGTGATGTGCTCCCATTTCCACTCAAGTATAGGCATCTGCTGGAGTAGGCCTCCTGGCCTCTAGTGCTCATACTTAGCCTGCTAGCAATTTAGACATTTGGCCACATACTCCACTATGTCTTTCTTCATCCGCCTCCACCAGAAATGTTGCCTCAAGTCACGATACATCTTCATAGCACCAGGATGAATAGAATATCGTGAACTGTGAGCCTCCTCTAGAATCCTCTCCCTCAGGCCATCAACATTAGGGACACATAAGCGACCCTGAAGTCTCAGAACACCACCCTCGCCAATAGAACCCTCGTTGGGACCACCCTGCAACACTGTCTCCCGGATGGCTACCAAGTGCGGATCATCATACTGCCGAGTCTTGATCTCCCCCAATAATGAAGACTGAGCCACCACACGTGCAAGAACCCGGCTGGGCCTTGAAAGGTCCAACCTCACCAGGCGATTAGCCAAGGACTGAATGTCTAAAGCTAGTGGTCTCTCCTCTGCTGAAATGAAAGCCAAGCTACCCATGCTCTCCGCCTCCCTGCTTAAGGCATCTGCAATAACATTCACCTTGCCCCTATGATAAAGAATGGTGATGTCATAATCCTTCAGCAACTCAAGCCACCTACGTTGCCTCAAATTAAGATCTCTCTGCTTGAACAAGTGCTGCAAACTGCGATGGTCTGTATAAACCTCACAAGGCACCCTATACAAGTAGTGCCTCCAAATCTTAAGAGCATGAACAATCGCCGCCAACTCCAAATCGTGCACAGGGTAATTCTCTCATGAACCTTCAGCTGCCGTGAAGCATATGCAATAACTCACCCCTCCTGCATCAACACACATCCCAAACCAACGCGTGAAGCGTCACAATAAACTGTATATATCCTAGAACCGGAAGGCAACACCAGAACTGGTGTTAAGGTCAATGACGTCTTGAGCTTCTGAAAGCTTGCCTCACACTCGTCCGACCATCGAAATGGGGCATACTTCTGGGTCAATCTAGTCAGAGGGGATGCAATGGATGTAAAAACCTCCACAAACCGGCGATAATAACCTGTCAGTCCCAAGAAGCTCATGATCTCTGTCGTTGTAGTAGGGCGTGGCCAACTCTGAACTGCCTCAATCTTTTTAGGATCCACCTTGATACCCTCTATGGATATCACATGTCCCAAGAATGCCATAGAATCCAACCAAAACTCACATTTGGAGAACTTAGCGTACAATTTTTTTTCTCGCAAAGTCTGGAGCAGAACTCTCAAATGCTGCTCGTGCTCCCCCAGGCTACGTGAGTAAATCAGAATGTCATCTATGAAGACAATAACGAAATAATCAATATGAGGCTTGAACACCCTATTCATCAAATCCATAAACGTTGCGAGGGCATTAGTCAAGCCAAAGAACATCACCAGGAACTCGTAATGACCATATCTCGTACGGAAGGCAGTCTTCGGAACATCCGAGTCCCGAATCTTCAGTTGATGGACCCTGATCTCAAGTCAATCTTAGAAAACACCCGAGCACCCTTTTATGGTCAAACAAACCATCGATACGCGGGAACGGGTACTTGTTCTTGATGGTGACTTTGTTCAACTGGCGGTAGTCAATACACATTCGCATAGTCCCATTATTCTTCTTCACAAATAACACTGGGGCACCCCCAAGGCGATACACTCGGTCTGATAAACCCCTTAGCTAACAACTCCTCAAGTTGTTCTTTCAATTCCTTTAATTCCTTCGGAGCCACCATACGGTATGGGGGGATAGATATAGGTTGGGTGCCTGGAGCTAGGTCAATGAAGAAATCAATGTCACAATTCGGTGGCATGCCTGGAAGGTCTGAAGGAAACACATCAGCAAACTCTCGAACTACTGGCACTGAATGAATCCTCGGAGACTTGGCGGTGGTGTCCCGCACATAAGCAAGATAGGCCAAACAACCCTTCTCGACCATACGTCGAGCCTTTAGGAAAGAAATGACCCGACTAGCTACACTAACTGAGGAACCTCTCCACTTCAATCTCGGCAACTCGGGCATGGCTAGAGTAACAGTCTTGGCATGGCAATCTAGAATGGCATGATAGGAAGATAGCCAATCCATGCTCAGGATGATCTCAAAATCAACCATACCGAGCAACTGGAGGTCCGCTCTAGTCTCGAACCCACAGAATGTAACCACACATGACCGATAAATTCGGTCCACCACCACAGAATCGCCCACAGGAGTGGACACATAAACAGGAGTACCCAAAGACTCACGAGGAATATCCAGGAAATGAGCAAACAAGGTTGACACATATGAATAAGTGGATCCTGGGTCAAATAATACCGATGCATCTCTACCACATACTGAAATGATACCCGTGATCACGGCATCTGAGTCCACTACATCTGGTCTGACCGGGAAAGCATAGAATCTAGCTGGAGCGCCGGATGACTGACTCCACCGGAATGAACAGGAGCTGGCTGGGCTCCCTCTACCTGGCCTCTACCTCTAGGACGACCTCTACCAGCATGTCATCCACCTCTGGGTGGCCGAACCGCCGGTGCTGAAACCATAGGCTGATGACTCTGCTGCACGACCTATCCCCGAAGCCTGGGACAAGTCCTTCTAATATGGCCTGGATCCCCGCACTCATAACAACCTCTCGGCACCATAGCCTGCTGCCCTGAAGAACCCTGAATAGCTGGAGGACGGTATGAGCTCTCTGACATAGCACTGAAATAAGGGCTGGAAAACCTCAAATGACCAGAATACCCACCGGAGGAACCCTGAATGGCCGGAGGGCGATAAGAACTCACCGGCATAGCACTGAAATAAGGCCTCGTCGGAGCACCTCGAGGAGGTGGTGGGGGTGCTGAATATGGGGGCCTAATAGGTTGGCCCTTACCAAACTGACCTCTACCCCTGGCTGGAGCGCCTCCGAAATTCCCAGAAAATCTAGCTCTCTTATCATGCTGCCCCTGCTCTCTGCTCCTCGACTGATAACCCTCAATCCTGCGAGCAATCTGTACCACAAGCTGATAAGGAGTCCCCATCTCCACCTCTCGGGCCATGTTGGCCCTAATACCTGAGTGCAACCCAGCTACAAATCTCCGCACTCTCTCTGCATCAGTAGGAAGTATCATGAGTGCATGACGAGACAGTTCAGAAAACCTAGCCTCGTACCGATCCACAAGACTCTATTGGATTTGCCTGTAACTCGTGAGACCTACGTGAATCTAGAGCTCTGATACCATGTTGTCACGACCCAAATCCTAACCCAGGTCGCGATAGCGCCCAACGCCGTTGTCAGGCAAGCCAACATTTATCTATTGGTGCGTTTTATTCATGTTTCCAAAAAAAAAAAATTCCCAACATTTAATAAGAGTAAATTTATGACGTTCAGTAATAACATATAACTTAGGAAATTTTAAGCTGAATAACAAAAAAAATATCATAATTTAATAAATACATCCCAAAAGAATGGCCCATTAGTGTGTGTGCTAGGAACTAGTGTCATAAGTCTACAGGCATCTAGTAGAGTAATACCGAACGGAATAAAAGTCTGTCCTACTGTATGAGAAAAATATATACAGATTAAGCAAAAGAAAAGCTCCAAAGTGTTGCTGGAAGTTGTCAGGAGAAGTAGCTCACCGTGAAACCTCGACCAGGTATAAATCAGGAACGCGCTCCGGACTGTTACCCAGATGCACCTGCCTCAGAACCTGTACAATTAAGTACAGAGCGTAGCATGAGTACATAAACAATATTTACCCAGTAAGTATCCCGCCCAATCTCGAAAAAGTAGTGACGAGAGGTCGACATGACACTTACTAGGGCCAAAATAAAATATTTTAAATATAAGGCTAAGCAAGAATGGCATTTATAAATACATGATGAAGACAGGAGCATCAAATTTCTTTGCAATTACCTTTACGTGTCAAGTCCTCTATAGTACAGATTACAAATTTCATTCTTCCAGGATATTCAACAAGTAAATAACCACAGAAACACCAAATAGTTAATAATCACATAACATGTCGTGAACGTACGGTCGATACGACGCAATAATAAATGTGCACTTCTGAAGGGTCGAAGACGGCTCGAACCATAGATACATCTATTACATCACTCATGAATCGAACATTTGACGTGGTCAACATAATAGTAAGGCTACCTCGTGCCCGTATATATACACATAATTAACAGAAAAATCAGGAGATTACTAGAGAATGTTCTTACAAAGAAGGATCAATAGTCTAAATTGCAAGATGTAACTTTCTAAATGTTCACTTAATGATGTCAATGATATTCGGCAACCTAAATTATCGTTAAGATTATAAACGCGGCACATAAAGCATGCTTGTGAATCCTAAACTATCCGACATATCATAGTAGGAGTTAGGCACGGACTCTCGTCACTTCGTGCGTGCGTAGCCCCCTACAAGTAATAGCATATAATTCATTATATTCACATATGGGGACAATTCCCTCTTACAAGGTTAGAAAGGAGACTTACCTCGTGTCAAGCCTACTTTCCGGGTCAAGAACGCGCCCAAAAATCCAAATTCGTCGCCCAAGGACTCGAAACTAGCCAAACATCACATAAAATAAATCAATTTAAGCTCAAAAGTCCACAATTCCCCTATTTAAATGATTATTTCAACCTAATTTGTAAAATTTCAAAATACACCCCCGAGCCCACATGCTCGGGTTCCGGAAATATTCAAGGAAAACAATCACCCATAACCTAAGGATTAATATTATATAGTTTTTGCATGAATCCATAACAAATTCCTTGGTAAATTCTCACTTTTATCAAAACCCTAGGTTTTACTCTAAACCCATGATTTTCACTAATTTTATGTGTTAATCTACCCAAAAATTCAAGTATTAAACTCACTTTATGGTAGGAATTACTTACCTTACAATTGTTAGGTCAAATCTCTCCTTTGCAAGCTCTCCAAATCGTCCAAGATGAAGAAAAATGGTTCAAAAATGAAAGTCCCGTATTTTAAACAACCTCACTGCCTTCAGGTTTACCGCACCTGCGGCTCGAGGACCGCACCTGCAGTCTCGCATCTACGAGAAAAATCTCGCACCTGCGGAAAATGGGAAGGGGCCAGTGGTCGCACCTGCGAAAAAGAGTCCGCACATGCGGCTCCGGTTCTGCGGGAAATGGCCCACACCTGCAGAACTAGGCAGCCCCTTCTGAGGCCGCACCTGCGAGGCGTTGACCGTACCTGCGGTCTTCGCACCTACGGCTAGTCCTTCGCAGATGCGGTCGCACCAAATCTGGTGCACCAGCAGTTCTTCTAAGGCTGGTTTTTACCTCGCGCGATGTCCGAATGGCATCCAGGGCCACCCGAGGCCCCGTCCAAATATACCAACAAGTCGTAAATCATAATACGTACTCGCTCGAGCCTTCGGAACGTCCGAACAACGCTAAATCTAAAAATCATACCCCAAAACCTATTGGATCCAACTTAAGAACTTTAAGGTCTTGAATTCACCTTCAACGCCTGAACCTACCTATACTACTCGGAATGACACCAAATTTTGCGAGCAAGTCATAAATGACATAACGAAATCCGGATCTCGAAATTCGATTCGGACCATGATAACACAAAAATCGCGTTCTAAACCTCAATTTTGAACTTAAGGAATCATATTCCACTATTTGGCGCTGAAACGCTCCCGGGTCATCCAAAACCCGTTCCGAACATACACCCAAGTCCGAAATCATCATACGAAACCACCGGAACCTTCAAATCTCGATTCCGAGGTCGTTTGCTAAAAATGTTAACCGAAGTCAAACTTGGCCTTTAAGGCCAACCTTAAAAAACTAAGTGTTCCTATACCACCCCAAACTCCTCCAAACCTCGAACCGCCCGTCCCCGCAAGTCATAAACCAGCAAAAGCAACTACAGGAAGTCTCATTTAGGGGCACGGGGTCTTAGAACACAAAACGACCGGTCGGGTCGTTACACCAATTCTATTTTTTTTTTTCTTTTATTTTTGTTCATTTTTTTTATTGTATTATTTTTGTAGTGTTGTTTTTGTGTTTTGTAGGATTGGAGCATGGAGTCAAAATTAATAGGCATGTGCAAAAACGAGCAAGTGGTTGAAACTAAGTGTGAGGTACCCGCACAAAAGAACCATACTTTGGGAGAAGTCTGAGTATCCCGTAAGCTGCTAATTCATCGGCCTTTGGTCTATCAGGGAGTCTCTTTTATCCTCTTGTTATTTATAGTTTGCAGTGAGGATATTGCAAAATTTTAAGTGTGGGGTGAGGAGATTGTCTGGGTGATTTTCTGTGTTATCCTAAATTAGTTGTAATACTTTTTCTTAATGTAATAGTACTTTTTCTATAAAAAAAAATGAAAAAGAAAAAAATTCAAAAATATTTTGAACTTTTTCCGACGATGGATTTTGTGGACAATTTTCTTGAGGGATTAAGATCCAATAAGCAATGCAAAAACAAATTATCTTTGTTTCTTGTTAGTTTTAGTTAGGACTGCTTATCGAGCGGATCGGCGGTTATTTACTCTTAACGTTTGGCTTAACGGTTATCAAATTTTAAATGTATTAATCCGCTAGTCACCCGATAAAATATCGGATGGATTGATATTGGTTTAACTCTTATCGGACGGTTTATCGGCCTAATTCAATCTATATTGCACATGACGTTGTTTCGAGTTCAGAGAAGACTACAGATATTGGAGCAGTGGTTGCAAATTGCAATTGCACATGACGCACATACCATTTGCTAGACCCTGATTAATCCATAGATTGACAGAGATAACAAAGTGAGTCCAGATGGACTATTAACACTTAACACTTCAAAATTTCAGCATCAAAACAAACCAATATGAAGTATACATGCTCAATTTCGGCGAAACAAAACAAATGGAATGCTTGATTCCACACAACAGATGGACTGCTTGATTTCAACATCAAAACAAATCAAGACATATCTTTCTTGATTCCACGCAACAGATGGACTGCTAAAACCTTCTTTCTCAACAGATGGACTGCTAAAACCTTCCACTTTCACCCATCACCTTATCACTTTGTATATTTTCAGCCATGCTATGAGTCACTCCAACAAGAAAAGAAAAGCAATGAAAATAACAAGTTGCTTAACGGATATTTAAACAGAAACTGTCAAAATCGATCTCAAAACAACACAAGGCAGAGACGGCAACAGTTAGAATGTCAATTTAGAAGAAATCTCAGTGATTGGAGATCCCAGAAATGGCTGAATACTTTGAGATGTATCTGATTTTAAGAAACTTACCATCTGCTGCTCTAGCTATGGCGAGAGGGAGAGGCGATACGACGAGTCAGCGAGATGGAGAGGAGAGGCGAGTCGGTGAGAGGGAGACAGCGAGTCGACAGACCGCGAGAGGGAGACGACGAGTCTGCTGCTTAGCTGCTCTGGTCGCTGGGTGAAATTTAGACTTTAAGTTTACGATGTTAGGCCGTTAGGGTTTCTAATTGGGCTGCTTTCTAAATGTCTAATAGAGAACTAGAGATAGAGTATTGGAAGTGGAAGAAGGGTTTTTATTATTTAATTTAATATATATATGGATAAAAATAAATTATATATATATATATATATATATATATATATATATATATATATATATTTTTAACGGGCTAACGAATTATCCGTTAAGAAAATTGAATAATTCTCTCCCAAACCGATAAGTCGTTAATAAAAAATTTCAATCAGTTTCCCACCTGTTAAACCGGTAACCCGCTACCAATAAGCCATTAAGCCACTTTGGCGGTTCGATTTTCGGTTTCGGTTAGGTTTTGAACACCCCTAGTTTTAGTTAGGTAATAATCCCCCGTGATTTTTCTTTTTGCATCGGTTCTTTTCCAGGGGATGTAACTTGAACCGGGTAAATTTTTTATTTTTTAGGATTAGATTATTTTTCTTTATTTTAGGAGTAGAAAAAGAGGGAGAAGAAGAAAAAATAAAAAAATCTTTGTGTCTTGTTTGATGCTAGCATATTTAGGCCTAAGCTCGAATAGTACTTTTTCTGAGTGCTTGAGTAATGAATAAAATAGCAGACTTTCTGACACCTAAGCTCAGGGTTGTGACTCTGTATATAGCTTATTCTTATTTTGTTGTTCGCTATGATCCTGTATGTCTTATAGTAGAATTGATCCATCTTGATTGATACTCGTGCCATGTGTGGTGAGGATTTCTTACATATATTCCATGTGTTTGCATCTTAGTCTAAAACTTGCCCTGCATGTTATTGAAGCGAAATAAAAGTGTTGCTCTGTTTAGAAGATGATAATAGGCTTTCTTTGATATGTCTCGTGAATTTTAGCATTTTCAGATATTGTACCACTAGTTAGCCCGTTGAGTCTGTAGCCTTTTGTTTGGAAGTCATATTTTTACCTTGATCTTTTTGTTGAATCCCTAGTTTTTGCACCCTACTTCCTTGAACATTGTTGCTATGATATTAATTGATAAATCTGAAAAAAATGGATGATTAAATGAAAAATGGTGACCAATGATAGCTGCAAAGTGATGGAAAGACGCTCTTGAAAATAATGTGACATGAAAAAAAAAGAGAAAAAAAATTGTTTTGAAAAAGAAAAAAAAACGTTCTTGATGTGAGGAAATACTTGTGAAACAATTGATGAAGAGAAGGCTGAAAAATAAAGCGAAGAATAGAAAATAATGGGTGATTAAGTCTAAAAGTCCAAAGTGCTTAGGGAAATGTAAATCACTATTATATAATTTTACTACCCGTCCTTTAGCCAACATTCAGTTAAAGTCCTATTTGATTCTATTCGAGCATGCTTAATTAGTAGAGATGTACATAATCGGCAAGTCTATGATTCTTTGTGCATACATGTGAATTCATTTGTGAGTGCAAGAGTTGTTCTTTGATGCTAAGTCCTTAAACTATATTCATTCTTTGATTTAAAGTGTGGACTATTTATTATTGTAAGGGAACTTGTTTCATGATAGATAGGTGATGCTATTAGCTTTATTTGACAGAGTAGGCGAGCGAGCTTAAATTTGGTAAGTTAGAGTCAATCTCTGAGGTTAGGAGATTAGAAGTTTATTGTTTGTTTGTGACTTGTATATATTGTACGATGATCAAAATGTGTATATCGGATGGTTTGAGTTGCTATAGGGCCTAATTGTTAGTATCTACCGAAGTGGTGGTGTTTCTCGGTTTGATTTATTGAGAGTGGTTTTAATGCTTACTTGAGGACGAATAAGAGTCTAAGTGTGGGGTGTTGATGTTCGACCAAAAATGCATATATTTACCCATTATTATCTCATACTCTAGTACTTTTAATCGCCATTGAATAAAATGCGGATAAAAAAAGAATAAAAAAGGGGGACACCTTTTGAATTTTGTCCCCCCAAATGCAAGGGAAAAATACAAAGAGTTAAACAAGGCAAACAAAAACGTACCTAATAAATTGAAGGATTTCAATGTCTGTTTTCAGCGCTAGGACCAGCGCTTGGCGCTGGCCTGGATGCTGAGTACGGGGATTTTTTCCTTCTTCTTTCGGAATAAAGTTATTTCGGTCCTACACGACTCTAACTTTTATAAAATGGGTCCTAAATTTAATTTGGAGGAAATCTAACATACTTTGAAGGGGAATTCACGTGAAGGAACACACACCAGCTTTGGAGGAGGCTTCTACCTAGTTTTTCTCCTCTTCTCTTCCTTTAATTTCATAGTTTATTAGTTCTAGAGTTTTGGGACGTTGTAGTTTGAAGTTTGAATCATTCTTATTATTTTATCATATTGATTTATTTATTCAATCTTGCGCTTAATTATTTGATTGTTTGACCACCAGTTGAATACTATCTATGAATCTTGGATTGAACTCGGAAGAGGGAATTCTAGATTGCATATAAGATTGAGTAGAGCAAGATCTTAACTCTTAGAGGGATCAAATTTACGGTTAGGATAAGAATATACCTAATTACCTTGCTTGATTACTATACAGAAATTATTAATGAGTTCTTATTAATGCAGCTACGGAATCCAGTACTAGACCATAGCTACAGAGAACACTTGCTAGCTAAAGAAGGGGACAAGAAGAAAGTTTTTGAAAAACTCTGGACTTTTGCAGTTCCTCCGGTGTTTTGCCAATGACATCTCAGCCGCTACTTTTGAAAGACATCCTAATATGCCATCTAGGTAAGGATCCAATACCCACTTTATTATTATAACGATGAATTTTGTTATAAATTCATAAAAGTACTATTCTAGTTAAATTTCATTGAGATTTAATTATAAAATTCATAATAAGATATTGAGCTAAGTATTTTACCAATTTAAATATAACAAAAAAATTATATGCATAGAGTAGCAATTGTAAATGTCAAGGGTAAAATAGACAATGCAAATGATAGGAGGAGCATAATGTCTATTGCTTAATGTTGGAGGGGAAGTTTGATTTTTAAGGCAAATATAGTGTAGATTTTAAAGGTAAATCAATTTTAAATATAAAAATAAATTTTTATATTAGCCTAGCTATAGTTTTAAAACGTCAAATATATACAGATTTAATCGAACCTTAAAGTTTCAATTATTATTGAATCATGGCACCAAGATTCCATAAACTAAGTCTACTTTATAACATCTTCTATGTTCTACAACAAACAGACGGAGAGAAGATGCGAGTCGTAACTTGTAATCATCATGTGAAGTTTTCTATGGCAAAAGAGAGTGTAGAACATGACGATTCTTATATCCACACGAGATTTATCTTTGTGATGAAAATTGTAACCATGTTATATATGGAAATAGAACCATCTGTGGAAAATTCCATTCACTAGTTCTGGATAAACTGACCTATTTCAGACACCTTGACTTCCTTAAGAAGAAAAATAACCTCGTTAAGAAAGGTTCCTGTTGATAAGATGTGTGTATAACTGTGGAAGTGTTGCTATGTGATTGTCCATCACAAGCTTGAAGAACTTGACTTTTTGTTCAATGAGATTTAAGTCTGTTTGATCGTGAATGAACTTCATTAGCATACTGCTATATACAACCAAAGAGACCTGCTTTATATACAACATGGAGTCGGGCAAGCTCAACCCTATACAAGAAGGTAAGTTTACAAAATCAAATACCCCAAAAGGTTGTGCTTAGGGAGAATAACATACATTCTTTCCTACCCTTTCAAAAGAAGCAACTAAAATACATTAGTTAAACAAAATATACATCGGAGTTTACAGTACTAAACAAGTGAAACCATCTTATATATCTTCAGCAGAAGTAAATATAATGACATTGAACAAAAGTTTGGATGTACTAACCCTTTCGAAGACGCAAACATCACCTACTTTTAGGTTATTGTCAAGCACAAACTCCTTCCAACCGGAGGTCAACTTAGCGTTTACTGTTCCAACACTGCATTTTACTGCCCATGATCTCTTGCTTGAATTTTGAAGTACCACATCACTATGTTTGGTGGCAAAAAATTTCCTAGCTATTGACAGCGTTATGGACTGTCAATTTGAAGGATGCATTATTATACCGAACAAAAGATTCATCATTAATCAATAGAAATCCTTATAGTCAAGGATTAGCTTAAATGTCACTATAATATTCAACTTCACGAGATATTCAAGAATAGCTATCTTACCAATTGCATCGGGCTGCTGGCAGAAGACACATATGACGGTTGCATGAAACATGTGAAGAATGGATTTTCAGATGTAAAAGCTTTTGCTCTTAGATATGCTAAGACCATTTCTTTGGCCACTGCACCGCCCTTACAAGAAGACTTAGATTGTTGCACATGCTTCCCAGCGGCTTCACTGGGTTCTTCTGCAGAAAATCAAGCCAACACGATCATATGGAATGATCAAGAAAGTACCTTTAGTGGATTCTAAAATTAAATCTATGATTTTTTGTATACATCAGAATATTTTATAGCGAGCCTCATTCAATCACCTTTAATTTTTGAAGTGAAACAATCTGTGAATCTCCTCTCTCCTCTCTGCTTCTTTTCAAAATTCAGTTTCCTGCTGTGAACTATTTTGGGTTGAGAACATGGAACTGAATTCTCAGTTTTGACAGTCTTCTTTTTACTATCAGAAACCCCGGCCAATTTTGCATCTATATTATGCGTTGGTTTGCTCTCAGCTGCACGAAATATAGTGACATCTAGAATCTTAGTGCCGCCCTTAATCAATTCAAATACACAAACGTCTCCAAATTTTAACTTATTGTCCAGTACAAATGCCTTCCAAGAGAAACAAATTTTTGGCTTTGATTTTCCAAGGGCGTATTTGATAGGCCAAGATCCTCTTCCAGGAACACGAAGCACTAAATTGCCATAAATCTCTCGGAAATATTTCACAGCAAATAAGAGTGATATTTGCTGCCAAGATGGACACAGTAAATTGAGTATAATGGATTTAATGACAGATTATTGGGGATGTCTATAAAATTTATAGCTTAGCTTACCAGACTGTATGGTTTCGAGACATATGATGGTTGCATAAAATATATCACAAATGGATTTTCAGATTTAAAAGCTTTTGCTCTTTGATATGCTATAGACCTCTCTTTGTCCAATACTGTCTTGTTCTTAGCATAAACCACCTTGGATTGTTGCTTGTGCATCCTGCAACTTTCTCCGCTTCCTTCGAACAGAAATTTGAAATCAATGTGTTACTACTAAATTGTCATGTAAGCAGATGATCAATTCTGTTAGTAAGCCAGAGTAAACACTTTCTTACTTTTGGTTTTTCTTGTGATAGAAGGTGAAGCTACATGCTCTTGTGTGTTCTCCACATTGATACTTTTGGTGTGAATGTCAATTGAAACATCACCCTCTGCCTCCCCTTCTGGTCTTTTTCTTTTGCTTCCATGTGCTAACGGACAATGGCCCAAAATCTCAACAGAATGCTCAATCTCGGTGCCTTCACCAAGTTCTTCTGAAAAAATTCATGGCAATATAACAATCAATAAAATTACTAGTACAACAAAAGCTGTATGTATACTTCTGACTATCTTATAGAGGGAATTCAACTTTATCATCTTTAATTTTCGAGTAGAAACCATATGAACCTCCTGTCCGCTGCTTTAATTTCTTGGTCTGAACTAGTTTGGGTTGTGAACATGGAACACAATTATCAGTTTTGATAACATTGCTTTTACTATCAGAACCCTCTGGCACTTCTCCAACTATCTTGTGCATTAGTGTGCTCCCAGCTGCGCGAAATATTGTGACATCTATAAAGAGCCGAGTGCCCTTAATCACTTCAAATACACAAACATCACCACATTTTAACTTATTGTCCAGCACAAATGCCTTCCAACCAGAATAAACTTTAGCATTTGTGCCTCTGGTAGAGCATTTGACAGACCAAGATCCCCTGCCTCTGCCTGGAACACGGAGCACTAAATTGCCATAGTTCTCAAGGAAATACTTCCTGGCAAATTTCAGCGATATGGACTGCCAGAGGAGATGGCTAAGTAAATTGATTTTGACATAGTGCAAAATGGAATAAAGAAAGATTAGAGCACCACAAAGTCCACAAAGTTTATAGCTTGTAGCTTACCAGATTGAATGGAGACAAGACATATGATGGTTGCATAAAAGATGTAATAAATGGATTTTTGGACTTAAAAGCTTTTGCTCTTTGATATGCTACAGCGCTCTTTCTGTCCATTACTGCCTTGCTTGGACCATAAACACTATCGGATTGTTGCTTGTGTGTCCTGCAGCCTTTATTGCTTTCTTCATAAGAATATTAAGATAATTGTGTTAATAATAAATAGATTAGTGTAGTTTAACCTATGCTAGTAGGTTGGTTACCATTTCACCGAGTAACTAATTGATCTTATTAATAAAAATTTACTTGCAATTACCTAATAAATGACTTGATATATTTTACACCCTTAAACTTGTGTTACTAAATATCGATTTTCAATTAAGATACGTAGCCAATAAGAGCAGATACAATACTCACTTTTGCCCTCTCTTGTGAAAGAAGGTGAAGCTACATCCTCTTGCGACTTCTCAACCTCCATTCTTTTGATATGCATGTCAACAGAAACATCATTCTCTGCGTCTCCTCCTTTTTTTTTTCTTTTGCTGGACTGTCCTAATGGACAATGGCCTAGGTTTTCAATAGAATTCTCAACCATATCAGGAATTATTGCTTTTGCTTTCTGGCTTCTGGGAATACCCTCCAGGTTCTCTACAGAAGCATCCGACTCCGACTGGTCTCTTTTTGGTGCATGGCGTGTTTCATGGCAATGGAAAATGGGGGTGTGTATACCATGGGCAGAACTATATGGATATTCAATTTCTGATGCACTTAAATCAAATATAGTGACATTAAAATGGGAACGAGCATTGTACCCAAACAACAAAAAGTGCCCGCAGCTTATTGAATAGAAGTCGCTGAAATCTTGCCATCCAATGCCTAGATAAATTTGGCCTTGAGAATGAACCACTTCAACCTCCCATACTTCTCCACTGGGAACCTCAAGATACACGGGGTTTAGCATGTTCTTGCAATATATGCTCGCAAAGTCTTCCGGAATCCTCTGTGTGCAAAGGAGATCTGAACTCAGTATCATACATCTTGAATCACAGTAAATTAGACCTGTTTTTCTTGCGAAAATCCTGCAATATACTTGCATAGTGCATTCTCTGTTCTTTCAGGATTAGCTAACAACAGCAACAATAAACAACATATCTACTGTACTCCCACAAGTGGGGTCTGGGAGGGTAGAGTATACACAGATCTTACTCCTACCTTATGCAGGTAGAGAAATTGTTTCTAATAGACCTGGCTCAAGTCAAGCATCAACACAACAGTAAAGAAAAGAAATACATCAGTGTAAGTCATGGAAAGGAAGTAGTAACAACAGTTAGATAGTAACAACAACAGAAGCAGACGCAACAACAGATAGTAGTAGTAGTCTAAGAACAAGACAGAACTAGACCAACACTAAAACTACTGATAAGAAAAAGAAAGGAAGTAGGCTCGGCTACCAACTAACCTACCATCCTAATTCTCAACCTCCACAACCTCCTATCATAGGTCATGTCCTCGATAAACTGAAGATGAGTCATGTCCTGTCTAATCACCTCTCTACAATACTTGTTCGCCCCTGTTGAGACCTACCATGTTCAGTCTCTCATGCCTCCTCACTAGCGTGTCTGTGCATCTCCTCTTCACATGCCCAAACCATCTCAGCCTCGTTTCCCGCATCCTATCCTCCACAGGGGCCAACCCCCCCTTTATCCTGAATATCTTCGTTCCTGACCCTATCTCTCCTATTATGCCCACACATCCATCTCAACATCCTCATTTCCACTACATTTATCTTCTGGACTTGAGCTTGACTAGCTAACATTCTGTCCTATACAACATAGTCGGTCTAACCACCACTCGGTAAAAAGTACCTCTAAGACTTGGAGGCACATTCTTATTACACTAGACGCCAGATGCAAGCCTCCATTTCATTCACCCCGTTCCAATATGATGTGTGACATCCTCGTCAATCTCCTAGTTACTTTGGATCACTAACCCGAGGTAGTTAAAACTTCCTTTCTTAGAGATGACTTGTGTATCCAAACTCACTTCCCCATCTGTCTCATGTGACGCGTCACTAAACTTTGCACTCTTTCAGAATTAACTATTAAGACAAAAATACCCACAGTAATCTAATTAGGCCAACTAGAAAAGATAACGGATGTTTTTGGATGTAATTAACCTGTGAATTGCGATATCTCAGTTTTAATATAGATTAGGAGGCAGATATGATTTCATTCTTCTATATCAGAAGATCTTAGCAACAGATGTGTGAAAATAAGATAATGTTTTCCAATAAGATTAACAATATATCTTCATAATGTCATAGGATGTTTAGGACCAGAAGTTTCAATTGTTTTATTTTTTTTCTCTTAAAATTTCGTTCCCAATCAAACATTATCACATATATATATAAGTAATAACAAAAACAACTTCCGCCCAAATAGTCTGAAAGGGGATTTATTCATATCACTTCAAATTTCTCACTTTTTTTCTTGCTTTTCCTTTTTATCGTGAATTTGTGATACTTGAATTAACGAGAAAGACTAATCTCAGACTCTCTTCTAAAGAACTCATGCGTGAATTTCTATCTTAATTTGCTTTGCGTGAAGTCAAGACATGTGATTACAGATGAAACAAGACGAATTAAATGATACAAAAAGAAAATTATAGCTGATGCATACACACCAAAATCTTTGGTTCAACACATGTACACACACATAGGACATAGATTCAAAATAGCAGCAAAAGAAGGAAAAAAAGGAAGAAGGAAGAAAGTGGTTACTAGACGGCTGCGTTCATGTTGGGATAATATAATCTTGAAGAACTTGGGTTGAGTAATGTTAGTACAAGACTTCCAATTCGAAGAGCTTTCACCAATTTGCAGGTGGGGCTTAGCTGCCATGACTGATCTAATTGCTAATTGAAGAAGATGATAAGTGATATTAGAGCAACAGAGTTATTAGTTCCCTTTGTTTCATGATTACTTAATGCTTAATAGGTAAATAAACATATTATGATCATTGATGTGATAGATTAACCCAGGGATCGAGGAGACAAATAAATGAATGCTAAATCTGAAATGAATGGATGTTGAATCTATTACTGAATGGTTCTGAATTTCGCACCATGCTAAAGTCTGAGTATTGCTGTGTTGAACTGCTGAAGAGGTAAATTTGCAGATCTGATCACTTAGATTGGCCAAATTTGTACATTTATACTAAATCAGTGTTAATAGCGATTCCACGCATTTGTTTTATGCTTTTGATGTATTGGACGCTTGGTGTTTGATTAGCATGAGTAATGCTCCTTGAGATTTATTCTGAGTGGCTACATTTGTAAGAGTAACCTTGTGGTTATTTCCGTAAATTTAGTTTGACTAATAAGTGGTCATGGCTAAAAACTCAAAAATGACTCTTCTTTTTTTTTTTTTGGTAATTAAACAATTTTATTTTCCTAAAATGAACCAAAAAACTTAAGTATGTTTAGTCTGAAGTTTTAGTAAATGAACTAAAAAACTTAAGCATGTTTAGTCTGAAGTTTTAGCAAAATGAACTGAAAAACTTAAGCATGTTTAATCTGAAATTTTAGCAAATGAACTGAAAAACTTATGCATGTTTAGTTTGAAGTTTTAGCAAATGAACTAAAAAATTTAAGCATGTTTAGTCTGAAGTTTTAGCAAATGAACTAAAAAATTAAGCATGTTTAGTCTGAAGTTTTAGTAAATGAACTAAAAACTTAAGCATGTTTAGTCTGAAGTTTTAGCAAATGAACCAAAAAATTTAAGCATGTTTAGTCTGAAGTTTTAGCAAATGAACTAAAAAATTATGTGTGATGACCCAAAAGGTCATCCCGTATATTTCTAGCTAATTCTGTGTTCCGAGGTCGTGAAAACCTCCTTCTATCTCACCTCGATTTGCATGCGCAGTCCGGGCGTGTAGCCGGGAAGCCTTTATGTGAAAAAATGATAAAGATGATAATTTTGTATTAGAAATTTAAATAAAGTTGACTTCGGCCAACGTTTTTGGTAAATGGACCTGGACCCGTGATTTGGCGGTCCCGGAGGGTCCGTAGGAAAATATGGGACTTGGATGTATGCCCGAAATCGAATTCCAAGGTCCCAAGTCCGAGAAATAAATTTTTAAAAGAAATTGTTTTCTGAAAATAAAAGAGGTTTTTCAAAATGAAATTATATGTGAAACCTATGGTGTCGAGCCCGTATTATGGTTCCGGAGCCCGGTACAGGTTCGACATAATATTTGTGCCATGTCTGTGAAGTTTGGTAAGAAACGGACTTCATTAGATGTGATTCGGACCGTAAATGCAAAATTTAAGTTTAAATAAGTTTTGAGGAATATCATTGATTTTTGGTTTACTTCATCGTGTTAGTGTTGTTTTATGTGTTTTGAAACCTCGAGCGAGTAAGTGTTAGGTTGTATGACTTGTGTGTGTGGTTAGACGGGGTCCCGGGGGACCTCGGGTGCATTTCGGATGGGCTTCAGACCATTTCCTTCCATTTTGAATTGCTGTTTCTAGTGTCTGTTGCCCTCTTTCGCAATCGCGTAGCCCAAGCCGCGAACGCGTAATGTTCTGTTTGCCTCGCTTCATCGCAATCGCAGTGATTCTTTCGCGATCGCGATGTGTCCCTGCTGGTCGCCCAAACTTTGTTCTTCGTGTTCGCATTCTTCAGTACGCGGTCGCATAGCTTCCTATTCTCCTCCTCCGCGTTCGCGAACTCCTTGTCGCGTTCGCGATGAACAACCTGGCAGCTTTCCTCTTTCTTCTTCGCGATCGCAAACCATGTTCCGCGATCGCGATTCATTTAACGTCTAGGCAGAATATAAGTTTTCCAAAATCGGGGTTTCACCATTTTTAACATATTTTGACCTCTAGAGCTCGGGTTTTGGCGATTCTTTGAGGGTTTTTCACACAAATCGAATGGGTAAGTGTTCTTCCACTAGAATTAATTATAATTCATGAATTAGTTATTGTTTCCATCATTTAAATTGTGTTCTGGGTTGAGGAAGTTGTGGGTTTTGAAAGAAGACTTCAAAAATGTAAAATCGTGATTTGAAAGACCAAATGTTATCGAAATTGGATACCAGTTCAGTTTGCATTACCAGCTTCGCATGGGATTTCAGGTACTCATGGTTCCCAGAGGATTCGTATTGTGTGTTTTTCCACAGCCATGTCAGCAGCGAGATTGTTTTTTCAGTGTGGAAATGTTAGCCACAGGGTGAGAGATTGTCCCAGGATTCAGGTAGGTGTGTGGTAGCAGGGTATTCAGGTGAGTAGAGGGCGCCTAAGAGGGGGAGACCCGACCCATTGTTGTGTTTCATATAGTAAAATAGAGGTTGTTGTGCCAGATATCATCACCCAAGTATGTTTTGATGTGTTACAGAGGGGCACCAATTGTATTTCATTATAGTTTTGTTGGTCGGGACGAGCTCCCTTATTTGTTGTTTCATTTATGAGTGAGTTCCATGTTTTGCACTCCATATTGTGTTTGCTCCTGTTGGGAGATTCTATGAGTAGTAGCCCGTGTCTATCGTTGTTTATTTCATTCTTGATAATGGTGAAACTGGAAGTAAGTCCTTGTTGTTCTTCGTGGTAAGCTTTATGTGATCTTCCTGAGTATTTTGTTTACGAGTTGTGATTTGATACTCCATCGAGATGTGAGATCAGCTAGC
>MDKI01259613.1:0-23212 GCA_005239505.1 Nicotiana paniculata
TATTGATTGTAGAATTAGTTAAACATCACCAAATTGATATTCAAAGTATTGAGAAACTTGATTTAGCAACAGGTTTAGTATTTTATAAACTCAATTGATACGTAAATTCCTTGTGGGATCGACTCTGGGCGTAATACCCCGGATTATATTTGCAACGCCCGCTTAGTCTTCTACAAGACATAGTTGAGTGTGATCAGGCATGCAACCCGATCCCACATGTCCACTCTTATCACTATCATTTATTTCCCATGTCCACCCTTATCACTATCATTTATTTCTCCTGTCCACCCTTATCACTATCATTTATTTCCCCGGTCCACCCTTATCACTATCATTTATTTTCCATGTCCATCCGTATCACTATCATTTATTTCCCCTGGCCGCACTTATCGCTATCATATTGTCCACCCTTATCACTATCAATTGATTTATATATCAAGAAATTTCACAATTCAGGCCAAGCCTTTCACAACACGTTTATCTCAACTAATTGTAAATAGAATACAGTATAGCTCACAAGCTGTATCCAATATTATTTCATAATGAAACCAACCAGAATATATGTAAATATCGTAACATTGTCAGTCAGCTCAACCTTTATGTACCATAACAAAATCAAGGGAACAACCAACACTTTTAACACGCGCGCAACAAATACTTGGCAATAATCTAATGAAAACAAATAGTCAAGTATCATATGCGGAATAATTCAATTATGTACTTGAACATATTTCTAAAAGCCGCCTATAAATGAATAATTTCATTTATTCACTCATGACCTAGATTTAATGAGCTCCAAATAGTTTATCTTATCCTATCGTTTTACATTTTTAAAGTCTAGGGTCCTACTCTACAATATTATCAATTTTTTTTTTGTTTATTGGTCTAAGTTTTAAGACTTCAGTAAATTTTCAAAAGAATAACATAAAAACGATAATCCAAATGCATTCTTGATCTATATAACATCAAGACAAAAGTACATGTGACTCTTATTCAGGTCTTACATTTATTACAATAAGGATCATCACTTGACCATATAAACCTCAACAATCATAAAACAATCAAGCAAGAAAGCAAATAAATGAAAAACGAAAAAGGGATCATGGTAAACAACAATTTGGTAGTGCATAGGTACTCGTCACCTCACCTATACACTACACACAAGCAATTTCACATAACAATCAGGTTGAGAATTCCTATTCCTTCAAGTCAAGGTTAAACCAACCACTTACCTCAACTTCGCATGTCACTCATTGTTTAATTATAGCTCTTTCTCTTGAATTCACCTCTAAATACACTCGAATCTAATCATAATTAACTTAATATCATTAATTAATGCTAAAGGAACTAACTTTACTGAAAATTATAATTTTTTCTAAGTTTTCTAAAAAAAGTTAAAACCTGACCTCGGGCCCGCTTGGTCCAAACTCGGGATTCATACCAAATTACGTTTACCCATTCACCCACGAGCCCGAATATACAATTAGTTTCAAAATCCGACCTCAATTCTATGTAAAGATTCGAGTTTTACAAAATTCCCTAATTCTGACCAAACCTTCGATTTTTACCATGAAAATTCTTAGTTTTTGATTTAAAAGTGATGAAAAAGACATTGGATAATTGAAATATAACCAAAAAAGACGAGTAGATAACACTTACGTCAATCCCTATGGTAGAAAACGCCCAAATCCGAGCTCCCCAACTCAAAGTATGACCAAATGAACAAATCCTAGTTTTATATATTTTTCTGCCTGCTATTCAGCCTCGTTTCTCGTACCAACGATCCCGAAACTCGATTTTTATGTCTCTGGTAGATTCATTGTGAAATTCTGGTCAAGTTAGGCTTTTGAACCACTCAATTTGACCTTATAATAAAGGAGATATATAGGTTTCAATATTTGCAAATCGTGCAGATTTTTAAATACCCCGTCAATAGCAATTTCGTAATTAATCTGAAAAATCTGGCGACCCTATTTTTAGTAAAATAACCATAAAATCATCATACGATGACCAAATTCAACGATTCTTTTTGCTACGGGTCCGTAATTACGATACGGGTCTAATACTTCATTCAAAACAGAAATCGGATCTCATTTGTTCAATATGATACCATTCATGCTTGAAGAAACGACGTCGAAGCATAAGAAAGAACGAGCACAACACAATCCAACCCTATTCGAAACTCACCCTAGCCCTCGGGGCTCTAAAACTAACATGCACTCCAGTCTAAAAATATCATACGGACTTTCTTGTGCGATTAGATCATGAAAATAACATGTAAATCTATGGATTAAACTTCAAAACTCGTCATTTTTCTCAAGAAGACTTCAATTTCACTATTTCTCAATCGGACGTTCGAATCACGTCAAATAAACTTCGATTCTTACCAAACTTCACATTTAGTATTCAAATACTATAACAAATCTGTAACAGGCTCCGGAACTAAAATACGAGCCCGATACCAATGGTTTCAAACATTAAGTCTTTTCTTTATTTCATTAATAATTCTGCAAAACAATTTCTTTCAAAATTGATTTCTAAGGCTTGGAACCTCCGAATTCATTTCCGGGCATACGCCCAAGTCCCATATTTTACTGCGGACCTCTCTGGATCGTTGGAACACATATCCGGGTTCATTTACTAAAAATGTTGATTCAAGTCAACTAAAACCAAATTTTAATTCTAAAAATTATTATTTCTTATATTTTCACATAAAAGCTTTCCGGTTTCACGTACGGACTGTGCACATAAATCAAGGTAATTAAAATTAGTCTTTTATGGCTAATAAACCTAGAACGAAGTCTTAATTCATAAAATGACCCCTTGGGTCATCACACCAGCCATGTCTGGTTCCCGACGATTCCCCTGAGCACTACTATCCATCTCAGAACCCACAATATTTTGTTGCTCCACCTCAATATATTGCCCGATCACCAAGACACTCAAGAAGGCGAGCACCAGCATCGCAAAATCTCCACCAGCCTCCACAAATTTTCAAGACCCTATAACCCACATCCAAGCCAGGGGTATAGAGGAGAACAATGGTTGAAGGATAATTTTACACCAATAGGAGAGTCTTATGCAAGCTTGTTTGAGAAATTAAAGAATTATGACATGATTTCACCTATTCCTCCAAATCATGTGGACCCACGTGCAAGAAGCTTTGACCCTTCTAAAAGGTGTGAATACCATTCTAATGCTCTGAGGCACAATGTTGAAAGATGTGGGGATTTGAAAAGAGAAATAGAAAGGTTGATCCAGGAAAAACTTATTGTGATCTAAGATAGTGACACCCAAAATATCACGCATAATTCTTTACATACACATGATGATACACACTTTGTGTGGATTATGCATGGTGACATGGAGTATGAGAATCATCTCGGGAACTTGCCGACTGAAATTGGAGAAGGTCATGGTGATCCTAATGAGCAAATTTGTGGCTAAATGTCAAGCTTAGCAATTGAAAAGTCATTCCCTCCTTACTAGGAAGGAATCTTGGTAGCTTGTTTTGATGTTTTTTCTATTATCTGGGTCATTTCAGGGTTGTGATCCAGGTTTTATTTGTTTTATTCAGTCAAACCCTTCTATCCATCTATTATATTCGTGTGAGTCTTGTCTTCCTGTTTTGTTGCTATTTTCATTATCCGGGTTATTTAGGGTTATAATTCGGATTTTAGGTTGTGTCTCATTGTTTACTGACGAAATAAAAGTTGTCCTTTTGTGTCATTCCATGCTTAGTTCTTTACCCGCTAGTTTTAGTGATATGCATGCATGCGAAATTTTTGGCCAGATCTTAGAAAATTGATTTAAGCTTGAATAAGATAACTGAAAACAAGGCACTTTTGAGGATGAATAAAGATTTGAAATACTCTGTAATTAAGGTCAAGTAAAATTCACATTCAAATCATTGTGAAGATCGGGTTTGAGGATATTCAATCAATTGAAGCTTGGTCGAAAGTTTGACATTAATGGATGGAAAGTGTCTTTCGACCACGACACACCAAGAAGATAAACATGTTCATCAATGCTATGATCGCGAAAAGGTAACATGATTGGCATTTTCGAGGCTAGGAAGCCCTTTTTTGTGCTACACAAACATTTTATACCCTTTGTTACCCATTTTGAGCCTGTGTTATTTTCTTTGATCACCTTATTTTGGAATCAAGTTTATAGTCAAGAAAAAAAAGGAAAAAAAAAGAAAAGAAAAGAAAAGAAAGGCCCATGTCCCAAGATTACAAGCTGAGATAATTCTTAGAAAGTTCAGGTAAAAGGAAGAAGAAGAAAATAACAGTCAAAGGTTAATGCCCTCAGAAAATAAAAAGGTGGGGCAACTTGTTTTGAAAAAAAGTTTGAAAGAAAAATGAAAAAAGAAAAGAAAAAAAAAAGAAGAAAGATGAAAAAAAATAGTTAGGTGAGATGTTTGAACTACGTTAGACCTGATTCCTTTAAAAAAGGATACGCAAGCAGCCTTACACGGTTCGGTCCAACCAAATAAGAATTAAAAAAAAATCCAAAAATCTCCAATAGCTTAAATTGGGGCAAAGATTTTATTTTACTTTTAAAAGAGTCGATTCCAAGAGTTGTAAGTCTACAACCCTTCATTTGAGTTTACTTTGAGCCTTCATGTCGACATTTCTTTCCAACCCTATCAAAAAACCTTCCAAATAAAGACCTCCCGATATGCCTTCAAGAATACCAAGAGAAACATGCAATGAGCAATGGTTGTTACCCGACATAGAACATTGTCGGTTGCTCACGCAAGAAAGCAAAAGAAAAAGAAAAATAAAGAAGAAAAATGAGAGAGTCTTACCAGTGAAAACCTTCACGTGCACTGTAAGGCGCCGGTAAGTAGAGATAAAATAAATGAGAGATACTTGTTGGTGAAAACCCCTCGGGGCACCACTAGTCGAAATTGAGTCGTGAAGATGATGCAAAGGATTGGTACGTGCAAGCCCGACTTCAAAGGTCATGGGAATGGTAAAAATAAATATTATATCAGTTTGATAGATCAGGCCGTTGAGTCCAAAATGCATGTCATGATCATTAAGGCTAGTTATTGGGGAAAAAAAAATTAAAAAAACTCTTCCTTTTGTCCTTCTGACAGGGGCATTGTTTGTTAATACTTGTTTCTTTACATCATTGTATCCTTCACTCTGAGTCGGTCCTTGTCAAAACGAGCAAGAAAAGATTTTAAAATCTGCTACCAACTTTTCAGTTGCACAAAGTAGACTTGGTCAGCACACTCAATTTTTTTTATAGTCAATATGCATTGAGGATTCATGCAAAGGATTCCCCTAGAAGACTCTTGTCAGCCTTTTCGGCTAAAACAAATAAAGATAACCTCAAGGTTAATCATGGATCCTTTTAGTACTGGACAGGGACTATGAAGTATGCACATCATGCAAAGGGCGCATAGCTAGTTGTGATTCTCTTGACATACAAATTGCTCAAAAAGCAAAGTCATTCAAGATATCAGAAAAGGTCACCTAAGCAAAGATCTCCAGTTGGGATAAGGCTGACTGAACCACAAATACAAATGGTACTGGGTGTGAAACGATCAGGTTTGATACAGAGCAAAAAGTCTCTTGAAACTGACTAAAGCTAATTGAGCAAAAGCCAAGCTGCCCAAGACTCAAGGCCACAAACCGACCACCACTTTTAAAAACTGACAAATTTTTTTTGTTTGAAATAGGAACAAAGCAGTGCAAGGAAGTTGGTTCAAAAACAAAAAAAAAGAAAAAGAAAAAGAAAAAAGAAGAAGAAAAGAGCCGACAAAAGGGAAGTTTCTCAAATATTTGCCTTTATTTGTCTTGCTAGTGTACATAAAATGTCGCCATTGCTCTTCACATTTTTCCTTCTAGGATAAAAAGTCCTAGTCCGATGGTTCTCCTCCCAATAAAAATCTTAGTCTGATGGATCTTTCTCCCGAGATAGAAAACCTAGTCTGATGAATTTTCTCCTAGGATAAACGTTTTAGTCTGATGAATTTTTCTCCTAAGATAGAAAACCTAGTCTGATGAACTTTCTCCTATGATAAAAATCTTAGTATGATGAATCTTTCTCCTAAGATACCAAAAAAAAAGGACTTAGTCTGATGAATTTTCTCATAGGATCAAAATTTTAGTCTGATGAATCTTTCTCCTAAGATAGAAGACCTAGTCCGATGAACTTTCTCTTATGATAGAAATCTTAGTCTGATGATTCTTTCTCCTAAGATAACCAAAAAAAAAAGACCTAGTCTGATGAATTTTCTCCTAGGATAAACGTCTTAGTCTGATGAATCTTTTCCTAAGATAAAACAACCTAGTATGCCGAATTTTCTCCTAGGATAAAAATCTTAGTCTTATGAATCTTTCTCCTAAGATACCAACAAAAAAGGACCTAGTCTGATAAATTTTCTCCTAGGATATAAATCTTAGTCTGATGAATCTTTCTCCTAAGATAAGAAAACCTAGTCTGATGAATCTTTCTCCTAAGATAGAAATCTTAGTCTGATGAATCTTTTTCCTAAGATACAAAAAAAAGGACCTAGTCTGATGAATTTCTCATAGGATATAAAGTCTTAGTCTGATGAATCTTTCTCCTAAGACATTAGAAAAGAACCTAGTCTGATGATTTTTCTCCTAGGATAAATGTCTTAGTCTGATGAATCTTTCTCTTAGGATAAAAATCTTAGTCTGATAAATCTTTCTCCTAAGACAAAAAAACCGAATCTGACGAATTTTCTCCTAGGATAATATTTTTTTTAAAAAAAGAGGAAGTCCAGATTTAAAAAATGGTCATTTGTTCATGCCTCAAAAAATAAGCGTTGGGGCAATTTGTTTAAACGAATGATTTTCTAAAAAAAAATGAAAAAAAATGAAATTGATTTTTCTCAAATGAAAAAAAAACTGAAAGAAAACAAAAGATTCTTCTTGGTTCATTTTATCATAAGGTGCACAATTCAGTAGTCTTATTTTCCAACATAGGGTCTCCATTCCCTAGTTGATTTTATTTTTAGACATAGGGTCTCCACTCCCTAGTCTCTTTTCCAACATAGGGCCTACACTCCCTAGTTGATGGCAGCATAACCTGATGCCAACATAGGGTCTTCACTCCCTAGTTGATGCCAACATGGATTCTCCACTCCCTAGTTGATGTCAGCATAACCTGATGCCAACATGGGGTCTCTGATCCCTAGTTGATGCCAACATAGGGTCTCCATTCCCTAGTTTATGCCAACATAGGGTCTCCACTCCCTAGTTGATGACTTTCCAACATAGGGTCTCCAATCTCTAGTTGATGACTTTCCAATATAGGGTCTTCAATCCCTAGTTGATTTTATCTTAGACATAGGGTCTCCACTCCCTAGTCAAATTTTCCTTCGGGTACACCACTCCCCATTTTTTATCGCTTTCAATAATGAAGTAGTTTAGAATTTTGTAACAAATAACTCACGAAATTTTCCTAGTGAAAACTGGGGCAGAAAATTCTTTCGTTTGTTTTGTTTTGGTGTTAGAGCAGGTTTTACCTCGAGGCACAAGGTTCAAGATGATCAAACGAAGAAGTCTTGATCCAGAATAAAGAAAAAAAAAGTGAACCAAAGATGAAGAAGCAGACGAAAACATGAACTGTTCAAGATATGACTGAAGTCACGAGCACTGCATGTTCGACTTTCATTAGAAGAAGTCGTAGAAGAATGAATCAACACTTGCAGCTAGCAAGCATCAAGGTTCAAATCAAAGTCTGCATGAAGCACCATTCAAAATTCAAGATCAAGTTTCAAAAGAATTATAGATAGGAACCTTGCAACTCATAGTTGATAGGCTTGTTTAGTTCTTTTAGATTTTGATTCTGATGTAATAACAGGAATCACGGACCGGAGCCTCGACGACCTTTGTTTATTTTCCCTTTTGAATAAAGGTTTAGTCAAACATTAGTCACATGGCTCACCTTGTCTTTGCTTGAAAACTCTGCATGTTTCCAAGCAAAGAGGGGCATGCTGTGAGCACCTAATTTTTGCCCTACAAAAAACATTCCTGCAAAATCCACAAAAATAATTTTTTCCTATTTGTTTTTGAATTTATAGAATTTTAGGATTTTTCTTTTAAATTGATGGTATGCATTTAGTTGCATTTTATGCATGTTTAATATTTTAAAATCATAAGAAAATCATAAAAATTATCACATTTTTTATTTCATGCCATCTTAGGTTTAATTTGTTCTTTTAGGAATTAGTTACTCTTTAATTGTTAGATTAATACATTGTCACAAAAAATATACATTAGCGTTAGTCAATTAGTCTAATTAATTAGTTAAATGCTAATTAGGTCTTTTTGCAAAATAAATTCAATAAGTAATAATGTGGTCATTTTTGAAAGAAAAAAATTGCCTTTTAACCACAATCTCAGGCCCAATTCCTTCTTCAATAAAATACTCCCCTTCCCCTTAACCTAAAAGGGCTCCTCTCAAGATCTAAGACCTAAAAATCCCTACACCTTCACATGAGTCGTTACCCATCTCTGGATCTCTGAACGGCGACCCCCAATTCCAAAAGAGGAACGCCAGCCATCTGAAAAAACTCTCATCACAAAAAAAGCTCTCTCCCTCTCGTTTCTGTCTCACCTCCATCGCCGACGAACTCGCCAAAACCCAGTCGCTTTCCTCCATTTATAACGGCCCCGACACACTGCTGAAATACCAACAAAACTCCAGCAAAACGTCACCTAACATCCCCATAAAAATAATCCTAAAACCGCCATGAAGCTCACCCATAAACTGTTGTGAAAATCAGCTTCAAAACAACTGTGTCGCAATTGGAGAACATCCCATTTTCGCCTATGAGATCTGCTGCAAAAATCTCCACGAAACCAGCTTTATCCCACCTCAAAATAGTCCCCTAAACTCCATGAAAATCTGCTCCGAACACCCCAAAAAACATAGCTGAATCAGCTGCAAAGCAAGTTACAAAACCACTGAACTGCTCAAAAAACAGTCTGAATCTCATCCCCGAAACCAACAAAAAAATAACTGAAATTCACTAAAAAAAAAACAGCTAAAACCACTCTTGAAATCAGCTCAAACCACCGTTAATCACCTCTCATTCCCATCATTTCAGCCCATCGAGTGAAAGTGAGGTTCAACGGAGTTGTCATGTTCCGTTCGAGGCTTCCCGATTGTTGGTCCGGTCAGCAATAACTCATTCGCCGGTGAAGGTTCACGATCTAGGTCCTGGCCACAGTTGATTTTTGTACATTAATTTGGAGCTTTTTGTGAGAGGAAAACAAAAATTCAGCAATGAAGGTTCATGCTTTGCTTTACTTATTATCTCTTTGATGTTGAGTTCATATTATTTAGTTTGCTTGATTGGAGTTGTTTGTAAAATTCTCTAGATGCCTTTATTTACTTTAAAGTTGGGGTGCTTAATTTATGTCTTTGAATTGGTCAATGTGAGTATGATAGTTTAATAGTTCAATAATTATCTTTTCAAATCTATTTGATGCCAAAACTTTTGGTTAAGCTCGATTGATTAGGTCTTATATTCTATTGATTTGCTTATGGTATAAAAAGATGATAATTGTAATTTTGTAAGGAAAAATAAATCAAAGTACACATTTGCGCGACTTTGGCCACACAATCTTCTTAATAAAGTGTGATAAATTGTGTGCACGTACGCATGACATGATTTAGGCACTGATTTTCAAAATAAATCAAGGTACGCGTTCGCGCGACTTTGACCAAACTTTTTCTTAAATAAACTAAGTGGTAATAGTTTTGTACACGTACGCGTGACATGATTCTTGACACACCAAACTGAACGAGTATACGTATGCGTAACTCGTATTAAGATAATTCTTTAAATATGAATAATCAAGTGATTAAAAATGGTGAAAGCTAAATATACATAGGTATTAAAATGAGTAATTAGATAAAATAAGCCAAGTATAAATCACTAAGCGACCGTGCTAAAACTACGAAACTCGGGAGTGCCTAACACCTTCTCCCGGGTTAACAAAATTCCTTACCTGGTCTTCTAGTTTCGCAGACTTTTTGAACAGAGTCAAAATTTTCTCGATTTGGGATTTTAAAATAAACCGCTGACTTGGGACACCATAAATATTTTAAGTGGCGACTCTAAAAATTAATTAAATAATCTCAAATTCGATTATGTCACTTAAACTGGAAAAACTCCCCTTATCCCTATCCCCTTAAGAAAAAAGAGGTGTGACATGCACATTAGAAGAACGTCCACCAGGAGCTAGATTACCACCGCCACCCAAACCAGCTGAAGGACATTTTCGACGGTCGTGTCCTGTTTGCGAGCATATACCACATTTGCGCGCATAAACGGTATCACGAACATTCACTTGGCTCATTACACGCGTTCTTTTTTGCACCTGTCGCTGACGCAAAAACTCCTTGTTACACACCGTTTTAAATGGTTTCGGCGGCCAATAACGCACAACACCCACTCGCTGCAACTGCCCACTATAGGTGTTTAAATATGCAACAACACTATATTGTTTATCAACGTAGTTGGTTTGCCCTAAAACAACATGTTGAAAGCACGTGATAGCATGTGAGCACGACATGTGGTAGATGGACCATTTCCCACAAGAGCATAACCTTCTAGATTCATTTATAATGTGTACATTATTCCCCATGTTTTGATGGATAGCGGTGCGAACTTCAAAAACATTTTTGTCGTTATCATACTGTAAAAATGAATGCCAATGTGCTCGACGCGTGTATTTCTCAAATCTTTTCATTGACAGTGGCATAAATTCAACACCCCTTTCCATCAATGAAGTTACAACTGCAACCCTTTCAACAAACCTCTGTGCCATCTGCTTGAATGACATCCACACCATGGCAGTGACATGCAATCCTCGTGCCGACTTCAATAACCCATTGAAAGGCTCTGACACATTTGTAGTCAGAATTCCTATCTTCTGCTACCATCCGCATGCAAAGTCCACTTTTCAGGCTTATGTCGTAGTAACCAACGATATGTTGCCTCGTCTTCCTGCCTGATAGATTCAACGTGCCTCCGAAATTTATGCTCTTGGTGATCTGTTGCATCCATCCTCATTAAATCATGTAGATCCTTGTTGGGATATGCCTTATGGAAATTTGCCTTCAGGTGCCTCACACAGTAACAATGGTAGGCATACGGTTCGTGCCATGCAGGCAAAATCTCTACAGAACTCAAAATACCACCATGCCGATAAGATATTAGACAAATATCTGAACATTGTTTGACAACGTGCTCTTTCAAGTGGTTCAAAAACAGCGTCCACGTCTCTTGGTTTTCATTGGCACAAATAGCAAAAGTTATAGGAAATATTTGTCCATTATCATCTACTGCAACGGCGATCAACAACTTAGTATCATACTTTCCATATACATGAGTACCGTCTATGGATATAACCGGCCTACAATGCAAAAAACCATCAATTGTTGGTTTAAATGTCCAGAGCACGTATTTGAATATATATTTCGGTATTCCCGGACTCCGCTCAAGCTTCCATTCAACAACGGTCCCAGGTTTAAAGTGTTGCAATGCGGTCATGTACCTGGGTAGAGCTGCAAATGACTTATCCCAGTTATCATAAACAATTTCGAACGCACGTTTGCGCCCGAGAAATGCTTTCTTTTGATAATGGTACAACCGTACTCCTGGTGGACGGATGTAATGCATTCTTTGATTTTGTACCTTATGGACGCTTCAATGTGTGGAATCAGGATAAGAGAAATCAAGTCAACATTCAAGTTGTAGTGATTCCCATGGAATGTGTCCATTTCACAAGTGTGGGTGGCAATGTATTTACCCACTTGCCACAAACCTATTTTCTTCTTGCTCACACGCATCATCCAATGACAACCCGTAAATCACCTACGACAAACAACCTTGTATACATCCGGACTTGACTCCCATACCATCATCCCACGACACTTCTTTACACTGTACATTTTCGCCGCCCTGGTTAGGCGCGTTTTATCAGGAAAAAACATGCCCTTTGCCAGCACCGTTAGTCTAGACTCATCCCACATTGCTGTCCGAATTTTGTCAAAATTCCTTGTGAGAGCATCCACATCTGACATACTTGACAAATGATCAAGGTAGGTAATCTGTCTTGAATGAAACGACATTCAGGACTCGTACACCCTTGGTCTAACGGGGTGTGGAGTATACTCACTCGTCAAATCAGGTCTATCATTCTCTTCCTCCTCATCTCCACCCTCATCAGGGAACGGTGTGTCATCTCCGGACTCATCGACATTGTTGTCATAATCACTGTTCTCTTCCTGACTTTGTGCATCTGCTAGATTCTGATTTAATATGTCCTCTTCGGACAATTGAGTCAGGGCATGTGGTTCAACTTGCTCGTTTACACCGCACATACCATAAAATAATAAGCTACTCAAATAATAAATACTTTACATATAGCTGTATCACTTCACTTACAAGTCGTAATATGTTGACATTCCATAATGGACATTATCCTACTGGTGATGACTCCCGGATGGACCACCATGATCCAACACACGAAAACTATGCATATTCCAACTGGGCGTGGGTTCATAACTTGTAAAATTCATATATAGCCGGTACCCCCTGTGGAATATATGAATGTTAATACAAATTCAATACAACAAAAATATATACATCGTTACACAAAGAAAAATTGAAGTTTACCACTCGTCTTGTGGATTATATAAAGCAGGAAAGAAATTATTTCCTCGCTCCTCATTCGCCCGTGGTGATAGGTTTAAATCAGGCCAAACTCTTTCAGCCGGAACCTGTCAAAAAAAAACTACTCCAAAATAACCACCCGATGAATGAGGGTTATCCCTACTATGGCCAACCTCATTATTGCAAACGTCTTCAACATTGATGTACATTTTCAATATTTTTATCACAAGAAATTCACGGTATTCATCTGGAGTCCTCAAAAAATCACTCAAAGTTTCATCATCCTCAATGTTAAACTCAGCGTAACAAGCAATCCCTTGCAGAGCGACATAATACAGATATCTTTCGGTTACTTTAAGGTTCACCGAACATTTTCTCACACTCATTTTTTTACATAACAACGATACCAATGTAACGTACTCCATTATAAGTGGAAACTTAACATGACACTGTGGAGATAAACTATAACTCATAGAGTTATTCGCCACCACAACCTCACCTCCCAGTATAATGAAACCCTTACTTTTCGCTCTTCAGACATTATGACAAAATGCTTGAGAATTTAACAAGAAGAAAAAAAATTAACAGGAGTTAGGAATATTTTTGAATGGATTTTTGTAAAATCCTTAACGCCTTTAAATAACGCAATGCCCAGCTCGGGGGTTGAATTTTTTGAGGTATAGCGTCCTTTTAAAGGGCGCTACACCCATTTGAATTATAATTATGTCAATTAAACGCATGAGAGTTATTGGTGAGCCCACAAAATATGTATAACACCCTTTATAAATGCGTTATACTTGCCAGTCATGTCAAAGTCAAGTATAGCGCCTTTAGGAAAAGCGCTTTATAGTATAACGCCCTTTTAAAGGGCGCTATACCCTAACGTCTAAAGCGGCTGTTAAAGTATAACGCAACCTCATTTGAATTATTTGAGTTATAGCACCCTTTTAAAGGGCGCTATACCCATTAAATTATTGTTATATTAGTTAAGCGCAGAAGAGTTATTGGTGGGCCCACAAAATTGATATAGCACCCTTTATAAATACGCTATACCCGCCAGTCTTGTCATAGTCAGATATAACACCTTTCATAAAGGCATTTTATACATAGTGCCCTTTAAAAGGGTGCTATATATAATTTTGCCACTAATATTTTTTAACACTTATTTCGATCTTTTAAATCCAAAATATCACATTTAGTTCCGGACTCTACAAAGTTTGTAGTTTCACGATCCTCGATTAAAATTTAACTAAGTATAAAAATCAAATTAAAATATTCAATAAAAAAATGCATTATACACCATTGACAAAGTCATTTTCCTTGGGCCCACTTCACAAAGAAATACTCCAAATTCATCGGATGAGAAAAAAAGTTTAACTCCAAATTCACAAAGAAATACTCTTTTAAGAAGATAATTACTCACATCTCCTCCAATTTCAGAATTGAAAAAGAGAAAACAAAAAATAAGCCAAATAAAAGAATGAATACGCGCCTCTCTCAATGCACAAAGTACGTTTCATTTCAATTTTCACCCAAACCTTCCCTACACTTTTGATATTTCTTTGGGTATAATTTCTTCATCAAACCCTAGCATAAAATTCCCCTACGCTTCACTCAAACTCAATTTTGTTCCTTTTTTTTGCTTTTCATTTTTGCTGAATTTGTTTCGAACTCAGTTTATTTACTATCTCTATTTGCATGGGTAGTAAAGAATTCCCAGTAGTAGCTGCTCAAAAACCAGCAGCGAAAAGCAGAGTTTGAAGAGGGAAGAATAGAGGGAGAAGAGGAAATGGGGGACGAGAGTGGTGGGTTGAATGCTAATAATAACAAAGGAACTGGACATGAAGATGAGAGTAACTCCTCCCCTTTCCCTGACAAGGTGGATTTTTTACTTATTTTCAATTTCATTGTCCTTATCCCCCCTCATTGTGTACATGCTTGCATTAACACAGTGTTTGAGCCAACTTGCCTACTAAACTAACAACCATAGGTACACTGTAAAATTCTTTTGCTTTTTTCATACACATCATAGGAAAGAAAGGGACCTCTCACTCAATTCAATAACATGTTCTAGGGCATATTATTATAATAATAATGTTCGCATTTGACCAGGTTTTTTGGGCGTTCCATAATTAAACCGACTAGCGGCAGTTTTGAGATGCCACCTTGTTTATAAATATAAAAAAAGTCTTTTCAATTCCATTTGACCCGGGGCACCAGGGACCCTCCAACAGAAACCTCGTCTTTTTTGTCGTCGATAAGTTCTCCCTTAGTGCCCTACTATTTATAAGAACTATTGATTGTTGAGAGACTGATTTATGAAAGCGTACACATGCTCGTATTTAGGTATTATTATTATTAAACTATTTCATAGTATCTGCTATCTCCCACCAACAAAGGTATGTATAACTCTGCTCCGCCAAGGCTTAGTCATGAGAAGAAATCGCCTAGCATTTTTTGTATATGCTAGGATTTGAACCTTCCATATATGTGATATCTACTAGTAGTTGAGAATATGTTTTAGTCTTAGAGAAATCCCAATATTATTGTTATTTTTACTATTATTTATACATATTTAACTTATTTTTACTTTTGTTTTATTTGACATTGATGACGCACGAGTGGAGCTTAAATGGAGAAGTGAGGATCATATAGCTGGCCCGACTTGTTTGGGACTGAGACATTGTTGTTGTTGCTGGGATTTAGACCTTGATCTCCAAAGTTTTCACTCACTTCATTGACCGCTTTGTTACCCACTTCGGTGCAAATTATTCTTGATGTTGTGGCTTGTGATATAGCCTATCAAAATTTTAATAATCTTATCAATATAAATTAATTAATTCTTCCTCATTTCATAAGGAGCGGATATGTATCATTTATATCCGCTCTGCTTATTAGGGACATTCTATTGGATTCAATGTTTAGAGGGTTTATTTAAGCTTGACTTTTTCATGATAGCTGTCAACCTATTGTAACCCTCCTATATGTGAATCTCAAATAGATGATTAAATGTTTTATGTCATTCTCCTATGGCTTGTTCTGATTATATTAGTCACTTTAGATTAGTTACAAGCCTGTGATCCCAGGCCTGGATTAAGTGGATACCTGTATTGGTAGCTCATTATTTGGGGCGGTGATTCCAGTTAGTTTTGTGATTATGATAAACTAAAGGGGTCGAAGATACAAGCATCATATTTTTATGAAAGTCACTTATGAATTGAATTGCTTGCACTTAATTTGTGTTTCTGGTTGGATTTGACTTTTAGGTGCAAGTAGGAGGGTCACCAGTTTATAAGGTTGAAAGGAAGTTAGGTAAAGGTGGTTTTGGTCATGTATTTTTGGGTCGTCGTCTTTCTAGTGGAAATGAACGTTCAATAGGTCAAGGGGCTGTGGAGGTTTGCACTTGTTTTCTCCTTTTCCCTCTCAGTTTTCATGCTAGATAATTTGTTCTCCTCAAGTAATAGAAGGGTTTAACACTCACTGATTTATCCTTTTTTTCAGGTTGCATTGAAATTTGAGCATACAAATAGCAAAGGCTGTAACCATGGTCCTCCATATGAATGGCAAGTTTACAAGTACGGATATGGATCTCTTTTGAAGTGAATGAGTGCTCATGTTGGAATATGATTTTGACTGGACTAAACTTGTTTTGTGAGCAGTACTCTTGGAGGCAGCCATGGGGTGCCTAGGGTGCATTATAAAGGGATAAAAGGAGACTATTATGTAATGGTACGTGTAGTAAAGTTATGCATGTTTCCACTATATGTGTAGTAGAGTATGCTTTTTCCCTTTATATCAATTGACATAACCATTAAGATTGACAAACTACAACTTTAAAAGGTTTAGTTGGCTCGAGTCAGAAAGTCAAACTAACTGTTGACCGTTAGAAGTCCAGGAAGGTTTCTGCGGTGAAATGTTGAACAAGAGGGAAGTTCTTTTGAATTATGACCTTATGTATGGGAGGTTGATGTAATTGACCCATATTATTTTTATTTCATTGGAGGCCTTCAGGTGCTTGTTTTTACTGAGGGTTCTTTTCACTATTGACTAGTAAAGACTGGTTTATTAAACTGTGATTGGGTGGTTTCTTTGCTATGAGAAGGCATAGTCTCTTGGAATAGACTGGTTCGTTGTTTTTTTCTTTCTCTTTTAATAATTTTTTTTGACTTAGATATTCGATGTGGATTGAGCCTTCGGTTTGCCTGCAGTGAGTGCTGCCACTGAGATTATTATGAATAAAGTGGATACTGGTTTATGTATTGTTTGTTTTGGGTTCATGTGAGGATGCACCTATGGACCTTTTTCTTTTGATGGGTAAATAATATATTATATAAATTTTTGCACTAAGCCAGTGCAACAGGCGTAATTACAGGTTGTGCAAATCAGCAATTGCGTCTAAAATATCATCTACATCTGGTGCAAAAGCCAGTTTGCACCAAAAAGCGATCAACAAAATGCAATGAAGCTTAAGGCTTTGTGAATTTCTTCTTTTGCCTTAAAAAATTCTACTGTTTCTTTCAAGCCAGACAGACCACCAGATAACTTGAGGAACAGTGTTCCAGGTCTTTTGAGCTTTCTTGCATAGACCCTCCCTGGTCCAGCACTTCAGCATTTCTGAAATGGAGTTAGGCATGGTCCAAGACATACCAAATATTGAAAGGAACATGTTCCATAACTGGTTTGTGACCTTGCAATGCAAAAAAAGATGGGTAACATCTTCAGATTGTTCTTCACATAAAGGACATCTGCTGCACAGCTTGAAACCCCTCTTCTGGAGATTGTTTTCTGTGAGGCATCCCTCCTTAGCCACAATCCAAGAGAAGCAAGAAACCTTTGAAGGTGCCATGTTGTACCATATTTTTTTCCAAGGCCATAACCCACTGTTGCTAAAACCCAGCATACTGTAACAGCTTTTAACTGAAAAAATGCCCTTGGGGTGACCCTTCCAACTGATAGAGTCCATTTTGTTATGATTCAAAACAGCGTTGCTAAGCATTTGTAGCAAGAGGCCTATGCACCTATTGACCTCATTAGTTATATGCAGGTTATGGACATTTTAGGGCCTAGCTTATGGGACGTGTGGGATTCCTCTGGGCAGGCGTAAGTAGCTAATGCTTATTTGCTCAGTAGCCTATATTTTTCCTCCATTATCATGCATGTCATTAGCTTTTCTTTTTATAGCGAATATTCAGATGTAAATTTGGACTTCAAGCAGTAGAATATAAGAGCTTCGCTTAGCTTTTCTGCAATTGCAGGATGTCTTCAGAAATGGTGGCATGTATTGCAGTTGAGTCTTTGTCAATTTTGGAAAAACTGCATGCTAAAGGGTATAAGATGCCCCCTCCTTTATTTATATCCATCTAGTTGTCCAGCTGTTGGTTTCATATTTTATGTTACTGACTTTTGAACTTTACTGCTGGATCCAAGTATTTTTTCTTGAATTCTTTCTAGTGATTGTTGTTCTTGACCTCAGCTACATTCATGGAGATGTAAAGCCAGAGAACTTTTTGCTTGGTCAGCCATCAACACCGCAGGAGAAGAAGTTGTTCCTTGTTGACTTGGGACTAGGTAAGAGAATTTAATTTACTGTAATATCTTAACAACTGTAGATTCAGTATTCCATGTAATACTTTTTGAACAACCAAATTACAGCAACAAAGTGGAAAGACAATACGAAAGGTCTGCATGTGGTATATGATCAGAGACCTGACATGTTTAGGTGAGTTATATGTGGTGTTATCCTTAGGCATAATTGTGATCCCTACCACTCGTTCTGTTTATCAACCTTCTGTGAACGAATTTCTAGGGGGACTGTTCGGTATGCAAGTGCGCATGCACACTTGGGAAGGACTGCCAGTAGAAGAGATGATCTGGAATCACTTGCATATACACTCATTTTTCTTCACCGAGGCAGGTTGCCATGGCAAGGGTTTCAGGTATCTGCACTAGCTTTTCTCGAGTCGTATGAACTGCAAAGCAAGTTGTTCCAGTCAACTTCCAGCTCATCCTATTTTCACAAGTTTATCTTCTGGCCATCTTAGGGCGATAACAAATCGTTTTTGGTCTGCAAAAAGAAGATGGAAACATCTCCGGAAACGCTTTGCTGCTTCTGTCCAGCGCCTCTGAGAGAGTTTCTCGATATAGTAATAAATATGAAATTTGATGAAGAACCTAATTATTCGAAGTTAATCTCTTTATTTGGGAGCTTACTTGGACCTGATCCTGCTATAAGACCAATTAACACTGATGGTGCCCAAAAAGTGGTATTTTACATGTGACCAACTTTGCTTATTTATTTTTGCTTACATTATTGTAAATATATATGACCTTATCATGTTATCACTGTAGATTATTCAAGTTGGCCAAAAGCGAGGGAGATTAAATCTAGAGGAGGAAGAAGAGCAGCCTAGAAAGAAGGTTCGCATGGGAGTTCCTGCAACACAGTGGATTTCGATTTACAATGCCAGAAAGCCCATGAAACAGAGGTGGAAATGTCATTTCATATATTAAATGAGTATCATGGTCAACTAGGATTCATCTAGCCGACCCCTACTTGTTTGGGATTGGGGCCTAGTTGTTGTATTATGTATTTTCCCATGCAAAGCAATTGAATTATGGTTTATGTGCTGCACTCACACGATTATTCAGTGGATACTATAATTTTGTTCTGTTAGTGGTTGGTACCTTTTACTATTAAAAATAAATGGTATGTTCCATTGGTGGTAAAATGTTCAATGTTCTTCTTTGGGAAATTTTCTTGATTTCCCTTTTCCCGCAAATTGTGGGTACGGTTGGGTTGTCAAGCCTCATGGGTGGTGTAGAATAAAAATATTTTGGGATTTTGCTATTGCTAGTTTTATTTAGGCTAATGATGCTGTGATGAAGCCATGAAGGAGACACTTCGTGTTCTGAATTAAGACTTCAATTAGGGCATTGCTTTTGGATTAGCAGATTAGATGATAATGCCTTTTTTTGGTAACTAAATTATTTTATTAATCACCAAGAGAGAATTACAAAACTGTAGCTGGACACATCTCAGTCTGCTGCTACCTGTAAACAATCACAGAACCTTACACTAACTCTACTACTATCTGCCTTTATGATATTAATTTAAGAAGCCCACCTCCTAGGGAGAGTTTCTTCCTAATCCCATATCTATATACAATTGGAAACCCTATGTCAACAGAAACTCTATCATCAGTTAATCTAAAAGTGTAACCTCTGCAACAATCCTTTAATTACAGCATTAGCTCTAACATCACTTATACAAGCTATCTCCCTTGCTAGGCTTTCAACAGTCCTCTCCTCATTCTCAAAAACTCTAGCATTATTTTCACACCAAATGGAATGCACGCTTTCAGCATATATCATCCTAAGCAGGTGTGCTTGTTTGGTCCTCCCTTTGGCTTTGATCAGTATCCAGTGCAAGCGTTGTGTATAGGATGGGTTATGATCCCGCTGAAGCCAATGCATTAGTCTCATAATCTTCTTGCATACTTACATTTAGTAAATAAATGTGGATGATAATGCATATTGTTTCAACTAGTCATTTGGATTCTGTTTTGTTATTTTGAAAAATCACCGAGACTTTGATACATGAATTTTCCTGTACTTGGAACTGAAATTTTACATTCTTCAGGTTCTCCGGTTTAAATGTAGTTATTCAGCGGAGATGCGACTGGGAATGCATTTTGTCTTAACTTTTTTTTACATCCTGCTCTTGTCTCTGACCATATATGTTTAGTAATTGAGGCAGATTTCTATTAGTTCATAGTTTATATTTTCTCTGTCACTGGATTCTTGGGTGGTCTGTGCTGTGTAAAGTCGTAGGGTGGTTTTCTATTTCAGAAATAAAGTTAGTTTTATTAGGAAATTTGGTAGATTCTCCACAATCATGGAACCACTATTGCTTTTGGTGTCAATTATCCAGGAGTTCTGTTATTGACTTGCAAGAACTTGTATAAGCCTAGATAATAGTTGGTGTTTCGGGGCTCAATCTTTTTCCACCTGTGATTGAGTGTAATATTTTGAGAATGTCTTCTTCCTCTATCTGTTCTTGACTTTTTGTGATGTCTTTCATTCAGCTTTTATCTGGAGTACCATGCCTTGTCACCTTAAGATCTACTTTGCAGAAAGTATCTCTGTGATATTTTTTGTTTACATAGCTTTTGGAAAAAGATAGGGGAGACTTTTTGATTCGTTTAGGAATGTCTTTCTATGGTCGTTGTGGAGAGCTTGATGATTTTTTTTACTGCATTTGTTGGTACATAAACTGGAGTAATATAGCTAATTTTGCTACTTTTAACTACAATTTGCCCTAGAAGCGTGAAACGACATGATTAGGAAGAAATATATGACTTCTTGGGCTTTCTAGACCACATGAAACTTTTAAATTATATGATAAGAGAGTAAGGAGTGAACTAGCTGCCACTATACAGTTCTAAGAGCCTAGATATGGTTAGTAGAAAATATTGTAGCTTCCTTAAAGGCTTTATAACTTGGTGAGTTCACATAACATGTTTGTTCGGTAATAATGCATGGCTTTGTCCTTTGTCTTGTGACTGGCAGGACCTGTCAAATTTGACTTTTTTCAAAGGATGATATCTTGTGGTTATGCTCCTTGATTTCTGGAGAGAGCCCTTTATGGTTCAGTATGTGGTGGTAATTATGGACAAGATATTTTCTGTACACGAGTCCCCTATTTAATGCGATGTAGCTTGTTATAGGTACCATTATAATGTAGCAGATACAAGGTTGGCACAGCATGTGGAGAAAGGGAATGCAGAAGGTTTATATATAAGTTGCGTGGCATCTTGTTCCGACTTGTGGGCTATTATCCTGGATGCTGGAAATAAATTCACGAGCCAAGTTTATGAGCTATCACCATTATTCTTGCACAAGGTAAATTGTGAATTCTATTTATTCCACTATGTTACATGAATCCTCATTTGCCATGATGTACGCGTGTCGAATGGCGTGACATTAGTATATCGTACTTGTGTATATTCTTTAAAATACGCTAAAACTTAGCCAAAACGGCACGTATCCCTACCAAATCCTTCCACACACCCGTATCCTATGTGTATTGGAGCTGAGTCCATGTAACGTAGCTCTTAATACAATTCACTGCTCTTCAACCCGATATTTAATCTATGTTAGGTCTTGTTGTACATTGTTACAGGAGTGGATAATTGAACAGTGGGAGAAGAACTATTATATTAGTTCCCTTGCTGGTGCCACCAATGGAAGCTCTCTTGTTGTAATGTCAAAAGGTGGGTTCTCTAATTGCTAAATTTTGATTAGTTTTACACTTTACCTGCCTTTAGTGATATTAATGGATATCTTTTCCTGCTTTTCCCTTTAAGATATTAGTAGTTCTTGTAATTTAAAGTAGAGATTTCAGAGTTTCCTAATACGTCGACAAGGTGGTTTGGACAAGGCATTTATGACAGGAATCATCAGCATTGTGCTCCTTTGTCTCAAGATTTGATGTCCCTGGGGCAAGTTTATGCTATGTTTGATTCCATTAAGGGGAGGGAATGGGGTATGTTAGGCGCACATCACGGGTTTGAATCCTGGTTGTGAACCAATTTGTTGTTTAAGTGCAGCAGGGCAGAGGGTGGACATGCTCTTCGCTGGTTTTCAGTTGGAAACAACAGATTCTCGGTTTTTTTTGCCATTCCGGTTTGTAGTTTATTGTATGAATGTGCCAGTTTGGTACAACCAGTTTGGCCTTGAGAGATAATTGATTGCTATTGATACACACACAAACACACACATGCAACATCTGAGACGCACCCGAGCACACACAGCACATGTATATTTATATATGTGTGTTCAATGTTCACACAATGAGTGACATAGTAACCTGAATGGTTTGAAGGCTAAGCTTTATAGCTTTCAGTTCTAAGTTCCTCAACTTTCGTAATCTTGATGTTACAATCATTATTATGTATCTGCAGGCACACAGTTCACTCAGCAGTCCTACAAAGTAAGTGAGTCATTTCCGTTCAAGTGGATAAGCAAGAAGTGGAAAGAAGGGTTCCATGTAACCTCCATGGCAACTGCTGGCAGTAGGTGGGCAGTCGTTATGTCTCGCAATTCAGGATTCAGTAACCAGGTTGTTCCTCTCTCTCTGTCTGCATGTTTGTGTGCTCATTATCTCTTTTCGCCCACTTCATCTTATTTTAATTAGTAATGATAGAAGCCTAGGCTCGAGAGGAGGAGACTCCATATCTTAATTTGCTTCTTTTTTTTCCCCCGACAGCTATTGAATGATCGTCAGAATTATAACAGATCTTTTACCCGATTTTGCTAGAGGAAAAAATTAGTGACATCAAGAAACTTGTATTTAGTACAAGGAAATAAAGGAGTAATTGCATTTACTCAATGTTTAAGAACAAAAGCACAAATGAGTAATAGCCTATGGGGCTTTAAGCATAAAGCAAGGAGCAGAGCGCCTAATTTTTTCGTAAAAATTGCACGGGGCGCCCTATTTAGGCGCCCCTCTTTAACTTGTACCCGCTTTGTTTT